>JANHGB010143121.1:0-54120 GCA_026283785.1 Coracopsis vasa
AACCAAACCTAAAATTCCTTTATGTTAGTGTTATTATGCATGTTAATGAACACAGAACACCTACGTGTGTTGATTTTTAAGGTTTTATTCACCTTGAGATGTGCTTACTTTTGTGTCAAAAGAGGTAATGTTTCTCATTCAGGAGATGTCTCCTGATGAAACACTGCTCTTCTCTTTGAATAGCCTTGCACAAATCCAGCTTTGCCTCCTTGACAGCCACATGGCTGAAAGCCACAGATGATAACATCAGGTGGAGTCCATCATGCATGCCTTGATGTCATTACTCTGGAGGGTCAGTGGTGGTGTCTTTTTAGAGTGACATGGCAGCCCGCCAAGAGCCATCCAGATTTACCTTAAATGAACCTGCACACTGAGGAGGTTTAAAAATAAATGTGTATCAGCTTCCTCTTCTCTCCAAAAAGCAAATATCCCTAAGGGACATCCAGCGGCTTTTTGCTTTTTATCCTCTTGTTTCCTTTCCATTCCATGTCCAGGCTTTTATTTTCTGCACAATCCTACCCTCTCTTAACGCTTTTCTCATTTCTAATTTGCTTGTCCCTTTCTCCCCATTCCCTCCTCCCTACTCAGCTAACTCCTGGCATCCTCCTCTCCCTCGGGTTCCTGCTGCTGAGTCCTTGCTAACGTGCTCACAGTTAGCAAGGACTCACGCCCTCCATCCCTCTGCTACAAACTTGAAGATGAAGGAAGTGACAGTCAGAGCAGACAGCTGGAGTTTGTCTGACATGACAGTTTTCCCCTGTGCCAAAGATTAGTACTGCCGCTGTAGTAGTGCAGCCACATATAAAATACAGCCATAGTGTTTTCCTGAAATATGTCCTATATAAATTCCAGTCCTTGGGTAAGAGAAAAGTTGACTGTTATTTGATATCATCTTTTTTTCATGAACATACACAATCTATATATACTTTTTATATCTAAGCTTCCTTCCAGCCTTCACAGTCTAAGCAGCAGTTTATAGGCTCAAAGAGAATTACACATATTTAGCTTTTAAAACCTGGTTGATACTCTGTTAATTGACAAATGATGACAGGAATACCTGTATCACTATTTACCACAACCAGACAGTAGCTGTCAGTGTTTAATCAGGAAAATGAGCTAAATTTCATAGAATCATAGAATCATTTAGGTTGGGAAAGATTTTCAAATTCATCAAGTCTAACTGTTAAATTTATCTTTATAGGAAAAATGTTTCATTTGTCGCTCTCTAAAAGTGCTGAGTGAGCCACAACATTAAAAGTCAAGATAACCTGGATTTTATTTGTCGCTGACTTGTTTTGGGAATCTTATTTAACCCTTAGGTTGCTTAGTTTGCACATATGCAAAGGGTTTAATAGCTTATTTCTCACTCAAGTTGGAAATGTTAACAATTGGCTGCTGCGTGGAGACTACCAAATAAAAAATACCACATAGATAATAGTCATAACTGCAACTGACTGGTTTCAAAAAAATAGATAGCTATAGGTATAATAATACCCAGCTTCACTAGATCATTTTATAAATACAAGGCATATCAACCCTCCCATTTAAAACAACCAGTTTTCTTTGCATTTCACAAAGGAGAATTTGGGATTCCTAAGTATGAATGTAGTAAAAACTACGCTTTTTCATTCCTAAATATGAAAAAAACTTCAACACTTTCTATTGCAGCACCTACTATTGCCCACTGCTTAGAGCAATCTAACCTCTGTTTGGCAGTATTATGTTATTTGGTATGACTTCTCATGTTCCAGTTACAGGAAGCAGGGTTTGGTTATACCCTCAATGACTATTGAAGCACGTTAGTGGCTTTATTTTACTTCTTTTACAGAATTCCATCATATGATCAAGTTGGAATCTGCCCCCTTTAATAGATGTTAAAAATGTGGACCTAAATCTTAAAGCCACATAATGGGTGGAAGTTTTCACTTGAGATAATAAATGTTTTTCACAATTATTTTGGGCAAATTGTGGTTTTCCTGTACCAATCTGAAATTTCCTGGGTCTGTCATGGCTGATCTAAATTAATAACTAAAATACTAAAGCTTCATGGCCATAAAAGGATTTCTGTTTCCCAAATGATAAGAATGTTATGACATGTATTGATATACCAAGGTGGTGGTATCACTGAAAGATGGATCTCTCCATTTATTTTTTGTCCTTTTGCTATTATTATATTTATTGAGAACATGTCAGAACAATTGGCACAGAACCTTGAGATGTTGATAAACTGATAAACTGTGCATATATTTGAAGAGGTAGATCAATGTATATTAACTAAGGTTATTTGGACAGGGAAATGTAATACTTGCCACATCTCCTCGTGGAAATAAATTTAATAGTCTATCTCACCTCCCATGTGTTGCTCAGTAATCGCCTTCAGAAGATTTTTCCCCCCCAATTAATTACAGCCTTTTAGATGATGAACGGAGTCTCTGTCATGGGGACATGCAGTTAGAGTCCTGCTTGGATAAATTCTCGTTTGAACAATGCAGCCTCACATGCAGATTATTTCTAAGCAGATTTTTTCTCCTGTGTCATACTCATTTTAATGTGTATTTGGAGAATCTAGAATTTATTCCAAGCTAGTTTACAACTACATTAAAGGAGAGGAAGAAAGCACCAGAAGGGAGATTTCATCCAGTGTGTCAGTGTAAGCTCCCAGCTATTCAGGATTATTCCCTTGTTTTTGTAGGATTTTTATGGTCTTCGTTGTGATTTAAGGAGGAAAGTGTGCAGGATATTTTCTGTGTTATTTTCTCTTTTGTATGTGTGCGCTTCCTTCCTCATTGTTCATTTACAATGCTTGTTTAGTGAACACACAACAGTGGCAACGTTCAGTAGCAATGAAAGATTTTAATTGTCGTCATGCAAGACAACAACAAACATAAACCATTCTATGTGAATTATGTTACAGCAGAGAATATAACTGAAGAATAATGAGGAAGCAAACAGAAAATACGTGCTGGAGGGGAAAACTGGAGACAGGCCAGATTGCACATTTCTGTAGTACTTCTTTCCTGAAGCCATATACCAGCCATGCTACAAATATATCCAAGAGCTGGAATTAACTGCTTAAGAAGGTCATGTTAATGGGGATAATTTTACAGCATCAGAAGCTATGCTGTTTGTATTTCAACACCAGTAAAAGAGGTGTCATTTGGAGGGATACTGTAGTATATCCACTAAAGTAAATCTTCACGCAGACATCTGCTGACAGGCATGAATGTGGTACGCATAAATAAATAAATACTGTGTAACAGTATTCTTATGGAAATTACCATATTGCAGAGAATACTCTTTAAAAAAATATTCAAGATATCAAAAGCACATCACCCACTGTGCTGCTTAGTTTCTTCTTGGATATTTGGGGGCACACTTGAAGATTTAATGCTGTCAGGGGGCCACAGTCCTGGTATCAAACTGACTGAGTCCATCTATCAGCTTTTGACCATCAAAGGTAATTTTTCACTTTATTATCAAGTTACAGGCCTGAATTTAATTTAGACTACTTGTGTGATGAAGTTCATTCAGTGTGAGCTTCAGTTAATGAACTGACCAGGATTATGGAATTGATTCACATAGAAATGAGATTTGATCAAACCTAAATTATTATTTCAAGTTGAAAAACATTTTCTTCAACCTTGCATTCTCACAGAGCAGCTCCTAACTGATTAGCTTGTATTGTTATATAAATGATAACATAATAAATGTGGGCAGGTAGGAAGGAACCTGCTGATTGTTTCGAACATTGCAGAATGGCTGATGAGTTTGAATCAGAGCTCTCCTTTGAAAACTATGAAGACCTTATGATGCATTCCAGTATCACTTCCAACTTTATTTGGAAATTAATAATATTTGATTTTCTGTTTCATATTGAAAATGTAATCTGATTTTCCGTTTATAGAATTAAACTTGATCCCCCCTCTTAGTATTTGGGGGAGGGGTTTGGGTTTGTTTTGCTGTGGTCAGATTAATTTATTTATTAAAGTTCCATTATAGTACTTTTTTCATGAAATTGCATTGAGTTTTGCTCCTGCTAACACTTTAATGATAAAATACTCCTCTTCCCTTGCCTCCTCTTTTTCCCTGTTAAATGCTTTATATTTAAAGAACTCACGAACAATTTCATTTATTTGAGAGCTATGGGAACAAAGTTTAATTCTCAACTGTACTGTGTGAGCCCTTTATGACACTGGACAAGTTAGTCAGGCTCTCTGTATACTGCTCTCTATCTATAAAAAGCAGATAATAGCACTTTCTTAACTGGCAAATCTTAACAATGAAGGTATTAAAGGTTACGTGTACTTGTGCTGAGGTATAGCCAGAACTTTTAAATAGATACAATTTCTGAGGTAGGTTGAGAGCCATTTCCTTGCTTTTATCTTATTGCTAACCTCTGAAAAAGTTTTTTTCTTGTTCCCTTACAAATGTGTGTGTTTTCAGAATCTGCTGCAAGTGTCACAGCTGATCACAGGTATTAGAGACCCAATTATGAATTTTACTTCAGAAGTAAAATTCCAGGGTCACTTTTTAGCTATTTAGCCTCCATCTGAGGGAAGTCTGTGCAGATGGGTATTTTGTTGGAATTCAGTAACCTGATACTTTGATTCTCTTTCAGTAACTCTTTTGATATCTCTTTTGAAGATAGAGAGGAGATGCTAAGTTCATTAGTATTTACTTTCCTACAAACCTCTCTTGTAATGACTTTCCTTTGGCTATTAAGGTATGTAATTTTTTTTTGCCTTTTGAGCTACATTCAGGTCATCTGGCTTGCTGGTAATTTGAATACCAACGAAGTGGGTCTGTCTCACAGCCAGAGCTTGACAGGCTGCTCTAAATCCTTCCACTCAGTTGTTGGTCTGTTATGTTATTTCCCCTAGTAATGGTGTAAGAGCTGATAAAAACCTGCATACCTAAAAATAGATGAAGTGAACAGGCCTTAGAATCTGTAGCTGGTATTTTATCATGGTGGCTTCCTCTGCCATCGCATGGGGCAATGCAGTAGATTAAAATAACTAAGAGCCATTTTTATGCAAAGAAGTATAAGATGTCATTCAGTATTACAGTATCCATTTCTGCTGTGGACAGCCCTAACGCTTCCTGCAGCAGCTTTCCTAGCACAACTAATTCCAAAGACTGTCAGAAATAAAACTCTCGCAGGTGACCAAATTTATCTAGTAGAGAGACACAAATTTATTACATGGGGAGAGATGTGGCCCTCCATCTGTGTTCATGTGTTCAGTTCTAGGCTGAGCATGTGGTGTCTGATCTGGTATGTTCCTTACAACACCTACTTCAGCTTTCCCCCCAAGTCAGCTAGTGAGTAAAAGGATAAAAATCTGCCTTGCCATCTTATACTTTCTTCATAGCCATGGGCTAGTTTTTGTTGTTACGAAGAGTATTCATGCATATAATGAATATAGAGTAGATTTGATGAGCTGGAGCCTTCTGTTTCATTTGGTGTTTCAGTAAGTTGTTTTGTTGCAAGCGAAATGTTTCCTTGTTTTGACAGAATATGTGTTGCTACCACCGATTTAACATGCCTCTCCCCAAAACTATATCATGTGATAGAATTACTTCATGGAAAGCCAAGCGGCAGTTTTTAACAAGCTAAAAGGTTTGGAACTGTGCTGTCATTCATTTACCAGTTTGCCTGAGCTACGTTGCTGTTAATCTCTGGATAGAACCCAATGAGCGCTTCTCATCAGCTTTATCATTCTGATAATGATCAGATAGGAGAACTAGAGGTGTAAAACTAAATAGCTGTATTACAGATCTCAACTTAAATTGAACAAAAGGACTGGTTTAGCTGTTAAAACATCTCACATCCCGATTCCTCTTTATTCTTCCTGTAACGCCATGAGAGCATTTCGGGCTGCTTAGGTCACTGCCATCACTCTGATCAGATGGGAAGCACACTTGCTAATGTCTCCAGTGCAGTCTTTGAAGCAGAGGATGTAGCCAGTGACATGGAAAGGAAGAGTTGGATTTTAGCTGCTATGGTGGAACAGCTTTTTCAGACACTTTTATACATTTCTCAGGCATTTGAAAGGCTTCACCGAGCTCTTGATAGGCTGAGTTTATAGGTACTTGCTTGTTGCAAAGGCTTTGTACTTTCTTTAAACTTTCCTTTTGTCCTCTTGGAAATGCATTGATATCTCTGGTAACTGTCAGACATTTTAGTTTTAGTATAGTGAGCATGGGAGGGGGTGAACTAAAACTGTACAGCTTGTATTTTATCATGAGAAATAATTAGTGGGTAAGAGAGTTGGGCTGTCATAATTTTTTATGCCTGTGTTGAAGCAAAATGAATTGCTAGAGAATGAGGAAAAAATAATATTTAGAGGGCCCTGTAGTTTGTGTGTTTTCGATACCTTTGCCTCAGATAGTTTCACTAGGTCCAAGTGTCTCACTTCATCTTTTCTCCTCTCATTTCAATTGTTTTGGAAGTGCCAAGAGCATCTTGTTTGATTTAATAAATGTTTTGTCAATCATAGGCAGATTGTTTGCAGAGTTCCAGTTCACTTAGGTATGTGTTTATGAAGTATAAGCCTGATAGTTATGATTTTTCTTCGTATTCTCTTGTGGTTTGTATTTTTGTAGAGTAGAAAAGAAACATTATATTGTGATAAAGCTGGGATGGTGGCTGACTCACTTCCCTTTTCATCTCCTGAGCTGCAGTTTTCTGGTGTTTCAGGTTTGTTCAAGTTTGGCAAAGATAGTGTGGTTATGCACTTCACACTTTGTACTCCTGAGGTAATATTACGGATCTTGGCTCTGCCATGAATTTGGATTCAACACTACCCTGGGCTGAATATTTGGGGTGTCAGAAGTGTTTGGAGGGTGGCAGGATGGTCATTTCATCTCATAAATGTGTATGTATGTAAAAACTAATGACATAAAACAGAGGACAGAGGCAAGTAGTGCTTCATTAAGGGTGGACAAATTTGCTTTCAAAAGACTAACTGCTCTCCAGAGGGATAAAACAGCAAGTTGCTGAGCAGTCTGGCTGGAATCCAGAAAACATTTAATTGTGTACTTAGTTTTAAATGTTCAAATATTGCTTTAGTTTTACAGGCAAAATCATGTGTGTAAAGTAAAACAGATTAAAGTCTTCACAAAATTAAGCTGTAAATCTTGCTCTGTTTCACTGATTTTTGCCCCATGGCTTCCAAGTCATGCTTCCACCTTGAAGTGATGCTGTATTTCATAGCACACATCTTCTCAGCTATGTATAACCCTCCATTTCAGATGGCTCTTGTCGAGGAGGCTTCAGGACATTCACATAAAGCATCCCCAGAATTAAGTTTACAAACACTAAAAAAGTAATAGAATACTGTTTTCTCTGACAACAAATCAGTTCTCTGTCCTCAGGACAGCAGGTTTCAACTTTTCATTGCAGGGAACATGGGCAGTGGGAGAAAGATTTTGTTGTAAGTGAATACATACATTAGCAATTAGCTGCTATTTGATGGCTAGGAAAATGCACAGAAAAGTTTTGGGTAGTTTTAAAACAGAAAAGGTTTAAGATGAGTTCAGGAAAATGTTTCTGAAAGACCTTAAGGCCAGATCCTAATTAGCGAATGACAAAAGTTGTTCAGAAAATAAGACTAGTACTGGAAGAATCTTGCCATAGTCAAAGACTACCATCAGCAAAGATGCTTAATTATCCACTGCACTCCCTTGTGGAGTTATATGACAAGTATAAAGGGCATTGAAATGAGAATTACCCTGAAAGCCTTTGGCCTGAAAAGCAGGAGCAGTCAAAGATGATTAAACAATGAAAACAGTTTGAAACAAGCTGCATCTTTTCAGTAACTTCTTCTTTAGACACTCCGTAAATAACAAAAATGATAAACAATGAAAAAATGGGAGGGCTGGAGTCTTCTCTTCTCTTTTACATGAACTTAATTATGTTTCACTGTTCCATCCCTGATTTTCATTAATGCTAGCAAGACTGAAATCAACATTTACGGTTTCTTAAGCTGCACAGTACATATCCATGTGATTCTTTCAAAACAACAGGAGCAAAGAAATCTATGGGTGACATAATATAGCCCCTGAACTTTGATCTCAATCAAGGCAACCTAGAAAGAAACAGTAATGTCATAACTCTTTCAAAGCTTGCAACACTGGAAAATAAAACTGCTATCAGAAACCTATCCACAGAACATTGAGAAATCTCTACAGTACTGTGCCATATGTTGTGTATACTGAAGAGAAAAACGGGTTTTTACTTGTACCTGCAGCTCTCACCAACTATAGCGACAGTTGCTGCCTCCCTGTGTGTTGTCATTGACACAGATGGATAAAAACAGATACAGAGCGTTAAGATAGAGAATATTATAACTCTGAGCTCTCATGCTACACCATAGGCATGGTTTGAATTCCCTTGTTCCTTTTTAGCTTGGAAAGTTCTCTGAGAAGTAGCCTTACTGATTAGGGTCTGTGTAAACTAAAACTTCAAGCCTTCATGTTAGGTTCAGGCTTGAAGGCACAGCAGAAAGAAGTGATCCCTTGGGGCTAAGAGATACTTAGCACAGGTTGTAAGCTATTCTGCAGATGCATACCCTGTTAATTATGGAGAAATGGATCAAGTCATTTTGTCTCATTGAGATGACCAAGTAGTGACAGTGGTAGTGATGTGCCCACCATGAGGACGTCTTGCTTGTGCTGGAGTTGCACTGGTTGAAGTAGCAAAATGATTTCTTTGTCCCTACTCTTCCACTACTTGGTGCTCCTCCATAATCCTCATATCCCAAATTGGTGTAAGTGAAGCCAGCCTGATGAAGAACAAACTCTTGGCCTGAGTGCTTCCAGGTCACAGCCAGCGGAGCCAGAGTTGTTAAGTGCTGGTATGCACGTTCAGAGCACTCCCTCGTTGAGGCAGTGATAGCACATGCTCCTCACCGGTGGGGTATTGCTCTGCCTGTTTGTATCAGCAATGATGGCAGCAGGCTTCAGCTGGAAAGTCCTCATGTCAATCATGTGTGAATTCAATGCTGTTGCTTGGTTACAGTTTGCATTCCCAGCTGCATTGGAAAGTGCTCTGAAAGAAGGATAGCTTCAACCTGACAGGAATTACAGGAGAGGCAGGCCCCAGGTTTCTTTTTAGAAACCAAGTACACAAATGGTCCTTCCTTTGCAGTTGCATTGTGATTTGAATGGGCTTCTTACAGTACAAGAGCTGAGTTGTAAGGTAACAGAAATGAGCTGCTGAGATTTTGTGTCAACAGCAATCCCCTCCACCTCCAAACTGTGAGCTAGTTTTAAATATAATTAAAAACAAAACAACAAAACCAACCTTCTGGAAGCAGCTAAGGAATAGGTTTAGATTTGAGTGACCAGTGGCTCTTCTAAAAGCAGGTTTTAGTCAATCCAGCTGCTGTGATGTATTTCTAGAAGTTCTGTGAATGAGAACCTTGTGACTTGGATCGATCTTGTCCCTTTGGTTTTGGTAGGGTTTCACATGGTAATTATCTTAAGCAAAAAGCTCAGGAAAGCAAAACAGGACTCACGTCAGTAACTGTACTTGCAGTGCCAAAAAATCACATTCCTGATAGACTAACCTACAATAATAAGTGATTTTGAAATTACAAGAATTATCACCATGTATCAGCAACCATAGGAGATTTTTCTAATTTTACAACCAGTTTTAAGGTCTTTGTTAGTTTCAGTCTCTCTTACATTTTCTATTCACCACAACTGAAAAATGGTGCTTAATGGCCTTTTTGAATCTTGCTAATGAAGTCTTTAAACTGTGTAATAACCATCCTAAATAGAAGTGAAATTATTACTTTAAATTTGCAAACACAATGATCCTGATAGGTATGAAGGCAGGTAATATTACATGCATATGTTACAAGTCTTTGTTACTAAGTTGTACCTTTGAATCACAGGCTGTGGGAGATGAAGGGTGTAATGCTTTGAGAAGCAATTTTCCAAAGCACATGCTTTCAGTTTAAAAACATTTGATTAAGCGGAGTCAGTGATCAGAAGAGCATGAAAGAGTGCATGTGGACGAAATGCTTGCAAAAAGTAGGTAAGATTGTGGTAACTGAGTGATTACTCCACTCTGAAGTCCTGAAATTTCTGTTCCATGCAAATCTGCAGGTCAGTCCACAGATCTGGAGAGCAGACATAGAAACAGCACATGCAATATAAAATAAGAAGTGACAATCAGAGAGATACTGTGCTTTGGAGGAGGACACCCAAAACCTTTTGCCACCTTTGTAAAGATAATGTGAGTACTGTTGTAGTATTAATAAAATTATAGCTATCTAAAGCAATTAGCTCATAAACAAAGTGGAAATTATATGCACGTGTTTCAATTTAAAAATCCATTCTTGGAGATCAGAACTAGTTCTTAATGATTTAGAAAACAGGAGTAAAACCACCCAAAATTCATGATGCATGTAATTTGCCATGCATAGTTTGACAGGCTCCCACTAATTGCTACATGTTCTCTGCAGAATAAATACCAGCTTCGGTGGCACTGAAGATGTAGGATTACTTTGGTTTGTAAGGGGCCTTCTAGGTGTCATTCATAAATTGCTGCTCAGCCGCTGGGAAATGGCTGGGGGTGATACTGCTGGGTTCTCTCTGCTTCCATTAGCTTCAGCTGGAGTAGAGGTGATTCAGACTGTGCTAGATCAGTCTTTTTTGTCTGCAGCGCAGGAGGGCTGCTTCTCACCAGTGTCCACCTATGTTTCTTCTCCAGGCAAATGTAATGTCCATGGAGGAAAACTTCGTTTCCTATGTATATTTACATATACTGGCTATACTTGAAGTTACAAACCCAAAGTAATCTCTATAATAGGACGCACCTACATGTTTTGTTTCTTTATTTATACTGCACTAGGCAAAACAGAAAAATGAGTGCTTCCCATGAGACTTTTTTAACATAATCAAGGACGCTGGGATCTTCATCAAATTAGCTTAGACATTCTGCTGATTCCTCTCCCCTCCGTGTAGTTTTGAGTGATTATAACACATCTATGCCATTGACAGCTGTCTCATTATCTTTAAATGACAGTCCCTGGACTTATTTACTGAAATAGTTAGGTTAAAAATGAATTTTGAGGCTTAACTATTGCTTGGTTGAAAGTAATATTTATCAGTGCTCTTTGCATTTGAGCTGACAAAGGGAAGATTGCAAGAGGCAATAACTGTGCTGATCCTGCTCAATGCAGTATAATTGCAGGGTCAGACTTAACATGGTTTATATCAGTTTGTTCATAAAGCTGAAAATGCTTTTAGGAGTCCACAGTAGTGCTTCAGTGTGGCAACCAGTAGAGATGAAAAAGCCATTCCAGCCCATATGCTTCAAGAGCACTTAACAAAAAATCCCTTTTTTGTATGTGCATGAATGTGTGGATATTTTTGTGCACTGGAAAATCAGTTTCCATGAAGAGTACTCAGAAAATATCGTATATAATAAAGTTTCAAGCATTAAAACATACATAGAGACACCAACCCTCCAATGATCTGAGTTCTCTGAAGTTCTCTCTTTCATTCTGTCCACTGACAATGCCATAATGTTATTAGATAAGAAGAAGAAGGGGGGATTGGGGAGTGGGGGGATACCCAAGGGCATTTAATGATGAATTCTAATATCAATTTCTTCCCTGTTCTACCCACCTCTCCATTGGACAATTGTTTAATGAAAAGATCTGAGGGCAGATGAAACACGTTAGAAAGGAAGAGATCTGCTGAAGTCTCTGTTACCCCTCTTTTTGATAGAAAGACTGAAACCCAAAATAGCCATATGATTTGTCAGATATCATGGAAGTAGAAATTTGCAGGGGCAGAAAAAGGAGCCTTTGTAATGAAAAATTAACTTTCTTTGGAGTTTTTGAACTGCAGACATAAGGAAGGTGACAGTACAACATGAGTTAAGTGGCCTAGCAAGTATATTCGAAAGGAATCAGCAAAGGTAGAGCTTTCTTACATCTTCTGTGATACACACATGTATAGACATGTATTTGCTTATGACAATATGTAGATATGCGGATATAAATTCATGTTGCTGGTGCACATATTCTCATTATTAGTGAGTTTTGCTTTTGCAGCACAGTCCATACTTCCTATTTGTAGAAGTCGTACTTTCCATACCTACACATTTCAATAAGAAGAGAGCTGAGCCTCTGGCAATGATGCTGTTGACCTATCCTCTGAGAGCTATGCAAAATGTTGTACTTGGGTTTCTTGGTGGTTAAGTAAAACCAGACAGGGCTACTGGGTATTAGCAATAATGTATCAGGGAAAGAAGGTCCAGTTGCTGTGCCAGAATCTGATTTAGACAATGTCTTTTGTGGGTGAAGACTGCAGACGTAGATCTCTTCAGTAAGTGAGCATGGAGAATGCTCTGTGTGTCGGGCAATGCTTAAAGTGCCAAGTTTCTGCAATGGTGCCTATCAGTGCAAGTAAGCTGGGAAGTTGAGGATTTGGGCCTCTCTGAATTGTTTCCTTTAGAAAAATCAATTAGTTATTGATTATCAGTGATGTTCATATATTTATTATTAATTATTAATAGATCAGGTATTGCTTTGACACAATTTTTTTCTTTCTGACAAATATGCAGTATCCTTTTCCACACTGAGCTATCAGTCTCTGCTAATGTCTCTATGAAGCAAAACAACAACCTTGTGTTTTCCTGTGGTGCACAGTATTTCAGCTGTGCATCTTTCTATCTAAAATCACTTTCTCTGTTTTAGAGAAGTAATTTTTATTTGAGGTTGCCAGAAATAACCACAAATCGAACAGCAGCTACCCCTTCCGTTAGATTGAAAGTGGTTGCAGTCACCTTCTCCTGAATTATTGAACTAAGAGGTCACAAGTAACAAATGCAATAAAACCTCATTTGCTTTCTGGCTATTAGCACATTTTGGAGATAATTATATAATTTTTCACATATTCCTGGGGATTTACTTCAGTTGCACAATCACCAATTTGAACTTCAGCAATGGAATATTGTAGTGATTTCTGCTTGTTTTCCATGTTTCTATAGTAATAATGGTAATTATTAACAAACAAACCACTTTGTTCTGATAAATCATGTTAGGAGAGCCTCTGAAATAAAAAGCAATGCTAAAAGAGTACAGTCACTCTCCACATTAGCCAGTTCAGTTCCTAAATGGTACCATATCCTCTAGTCTGTTAGCAGACAGAGTTATAACAGCTCTCATCTCCCTTAGAACCAATACCATCAGCGGAGCTACACTGGTTTGCATCACTTAAAGATATCACTAGCATGTTTTAAATACATTGGAAAAATGACTTGACCTATATAATTCCACGTGCTTTCACTATGTATTGATATTAGAGGTCTATTATTCAAAGTCTAGGGGTATTAGAGCTCCAGGTAGAACCTGTTTTGTGGAAATAAAGATTTAAAAATGGACATGAATTTTTTCAGAGTTTGCTTTATTTAACATAAGTTGTTCTCTGTATTCCTGTTACTGAGAAGATAGAAACCTGCTAGTTAACTGTCTCTAAAAGTCAGTAAAATTTATTAGAAGCCAGTGACTGTGTAAGTTAGATATTGGCACACATCTTGCTTACGAGCTAGAATTAGAAAGGTGTGCTAGATTGGCTCAGCAGTGTGGTCAAAGCTACAGCTCCTTCAGCTATCTTGAGCTGGCTCTTAATCTCCATCAGGTTACTCATTTTGGTGGCCAGACTGCTTTATCCACTTGTCCAACAGATCTAAACAAGGACTTCATTTCCTTTTCAGAAGACTGTATCCCACAGCGTAGCCTCTGCTTTTTTTACCATCAGCTTTAGCTCTGCTGTTTGTGTTGTCATGGCTGCTCACTAGAAGAGCTGTGTTTTTCCTGCTGTCTTTCCTGGAGGACAACCATATTGTAGGAGGTCTGCAGGACTGCTTCTTTAAGTCCATAGAAATTAGGGGTTTAAACTCAAGAGGTACAGTTACGCTCCGGAGTCAAGTCCATAACATTATTGATAAATTTCCTGGTGTGCCAGTGTAAATTGCTTCCTGAATTCAGTGTTGAATTTGCATGGTTTATTGGACTAAACAAGGTCCTGCAAACATGAGAAGCAGATTTAGCTGTATCAGTAACAGAATTGTGAATTGTTTTGATTACAGAATCATTTATAGCTTCTTACACAACATCAAGGACACTGATACTACATTGCAAAGTTTGTTAGTAAGCAGGAAAGCTTTTTCCTCAGAAACTCTTGTAGGTTTAAGTGAATTCATTGATATAAAGCTTCTCTGCCCAATTCTCAGCTGTAGACTCTAGTTATGCTGAAGAGAATGAATCTGTGCCAGTTTACAGTGTCTGAGTGCCCACGAGTCCATTTCCAGATTCATGGTTTGACTATAATTGTATTTTAACATGCAAAACAGAATAAGGAAGGATGTGTTACATGGCATTTTCTTCTACTTCATTAACATGATCCCAGAATAATGGAAATAGGGGTGAAAAAAAAATCGCTTACTTAGGCAGCTTCCAAAATTGCAATTCTGCAAAAAGAAGGGAAGTGAATATTTAAAAACATTGGTAAATTGTCAGGCAAAGTATACATGGAAGAAGAAATGAAAATGGGCATATCTGCACATCTTCACCAATTAATCTGTATTTGTGGGCAATATTCATGCATAACTGCTGTGGTAATATGTGCAAAGGCTTCTGTTTGCATAGTCAGCTGCGTGGTCTGGCAAAAATCATGTGAGGTTTGGGTAAGTTTTGCTTTGCATTATGCTCACTTGACTGTACTTAACTGTGCACACATCAAAAACCTTTCTCTTCTATCTAATAGAAAAATGACTTTGAAAGATACATAGTCATTTTTCTTGGATATATATGAAGATGAAGATAATGTCAAGCAGTTTGGGATATTCACTTATGAATAATTCATCCAGCTGCACAGAGTTATTTTTTATTATTATTATTAATTATGTGTGTATAGCTGGAGAAGACAGGAGGGCTGTAACCGCTGCCTCATGAGAGATGCTTAAAGTTAAGGATTTGGTTAGACCAAGATGTGTGATATGAGGAAAGGAAGATAGACAGTGATAAATAGATCAGAGGACACAAAGGCTTTAATAATGTTGATGGGGAGAAATATCATTTGTTTGAGACGATAGCCTTGGGAGCACAGGCTACTGCTAGTTCCTTTGCTTTCTGTGAGCTAAAGATACTCAGAGCAGGCATTAGGGCACAACTGGCTTTCATATGCAAAACAATCTTGGTATGGATATCGGATCTGAATCACACAAGCATGTTAGGAAAAAGGGCAAGAAGTGGTGGCCAGTTTAGATCAGACATCCAAAAAAATGTGCATGGGCCCAGAAACTGCCCTATATGAAAACCTGGGCTGCAGCTTTCTTGATTTCATGTTATTTTATGTTCTGAAAAAAGTCCCCTAATGTTTGGAAGCAGAAAGCAAAGATGCAAAGAGGAGCTTCACAGCAATAAGCTACTCTGACAACATTTCGCCTTCATATTCCCCATGCAATGCAGAGATATCACAAAAACCTGATTGAAACTACATCAAATGTAGTGTTTGTAATTTATTTCTAGTTCAGCTCAAATAAAATCTTTACATTTCATGACAGAACTGAGTAAAGCTTTAATAACAATTAATCTCCGCAGAGATAGTTATAATACCTATTTGCTGTGTTTAGACTTTAAGGAAAATGTAAGGAAATAAGCTGAACTTAGTGCTGGTGAAAAGTTATTAACCTGGAATTCTTCATTGTGCAGTAAAAAAGTAATACAGGAGTTGCCCTTGGGAATCTTAATTTATGGGTCTTTTTCATTATAATGCGTAAGAATAATTGAAAACATTTGCAAATGGAACTAAAACTCAATGAAATATTTCAATATGGTTTTGTCACTTTTCACCTACCTTGAATACTATCCTAGGCATGAGAATGTCCCATGTCCCTTAGGTACGATACTGTTACCATAATGCTAATTGTATGGAATAACGTGGACCCTGCTTCAACCTCACTTAAGTGCAGACTGATGATCTGGGGAATGTGAAAGACGCAGCCCGATAGCACAGGCTGCTGCTCAGGAAAGGCTCTTATGGTTGGTCACTTGTGACCACAAGTTAGACTTGAACACTGAAAAGTTGACTCACTCGCTCTGACTTCCTTCCACTTCAGTTCAGTAAGAGTGGCAACCAGTTATTCAGTTACTCGAACACCCACCAGTGCAGTGACACCAGCACAATTTACACATGACCCACTTCTGCGCTGCATTGTTCTCTCCTTGCAAGAACACCCAAAGACTCTGCTTTGGACAGAGGCACCTCTCCTTTATACATACAGATGGGAAAAATATCTGTGCCTGGGTTAAATCAGTTTTTAGACAAGTGAATTTGAGTTGTTCTTGACTAGACCCTATGCTATGGTTTTCAGGCTTATGGAAAAAATATTTAATGCTGTCTATCCCAGTCATTATAAGGACGGGCTAAAATCAATTGTGGTTCTCTAGATTCTGTATTTAAATTTCATTGCGCATTCCAAATTCAGTGACTCTGTGCTCTGAAGAGGTTGTAACTTTTCTTTACCACCACCCTTTCTTTTTTAGTCGTATTTGTGAATCAAAATTTAGCACTCAGTGTCCAAAAAATGTCTCTAATTTTCCCTTTTTGTACGGAACGTTTAATATTTAGCCTTGTGACAGAAAATGTTCCAGCTACTAAATGTGTGAAAGCTTACAAGTTGCCTCAATCTATCAATAGGAAAAATAATAGTTTTGCTTCTCAGCAATCTAGGTGTTGCAACCATCTCCAGATTCATTAAAGCATACCGTGGAAATAATTTTCCAGCGGGAGATATAATGAATGAGCCAGGCATTTTTACAACATGCAGGAAGCTATAAATTTTTAGAGAGCTTTTATTATTATTTCTATGCTGTAAGTCGTATTTTGCTGTGTGTCAAAAAGGTCTGAAGAGTTAGAATGCTTTGTAATTACTCGGGAAAAAAATTGACTCATTACACCTTAAATTCAGATAACAAAAGAAATGCAGTGTTTGTGCAGGATGTTTACTAGTTGTGCTTATTCCAATGGGCCTTGGCCAAGGGCAAACAGGTTTAAAACTGGAGCTGTGTGAAACATCCTTTGCTGTTCAAGTGCACACAAA
Source organism: Coracopsis vasa (assembly GCA_026283785.1). Classification (NCBI taxonomy): domain Eukaryota; kingdom Metazoa; phylum Chordata; class Aves; order Psittaciformes; family Psittacidae; genus Coracopsis; species Coracopsis vasa. The sequence goes on from JANHGB010143121.1 coordinate 17,126, forward strand.
CAATAACAGGATTCATCTGAAAGTGATGGCTGATGGGATTCAAGGTGAAAATGTCCTTAGTAAGGATGTATTTTACATAATAAGACATCCATCTTTTGTTCTGTTATAAAAGCTCTGATGTTTTTGCTCTGGATACCTGGTCACTATCTTTTTTTTTCTGCAGAAATATTTACATATATGTGCAGTAGAACACTGAATATAAAGTGTATCCTCCTAAAAAATTATAAAGCATTAATTTCAGTACTGTTCCATAATTAATTTTCTAGCCAATGAAATACCATAGAGTTACTCCTGTGCAAAATATACAGAGTAAGAAGGGTTTGTGGAGATAGTCATGAGGAACTGCAGCCTCCTTGGTCACCACTGGTTGATATGGTGTACACCACTGGGTTTTGTGATACAGGTCTTGGTCCAGCCTTGATGAAATATGAAATAGAGGGGAACTTACTTCATAGCAGTAACAGAAGGTAGCCACCTACCAAACATCCATAAAGTGCTGCAGCTGTTAATTTAATGCTACTGGTGAAAGGCTCTGAGGTTGGGTAGTCCCTTTGATTGCCCCCTCCTGCTGACTGTGGCCACAAGAAACTCTCTTCTGTCTTCTTGTACCGTGGGGTAGGTTCCTGCATCTGCTTGGATGTGGTCTGAATCCCTTTTGGTTTTAGATCATTACATGTAAACCAGAGAAGGTTTAGTGCTCTTCATTGCAGATTAATCTATTCAGTGCACTAAATTTAAGATCTGTATTATCAAAAAGTCTGCTTGCAGTTGTTGTGTGGGTGAGGAAAAGCCGTACATACAGATAATAGGCAGAGCTGTGGCATTTCTGAGGATGTACTAGCTCGAGACTGAATGGGATAGCACACACGTTGTACTTCTCCTAAATGTCATTTTCCTTGGAACACATTTGTATGAATTACATGTACTGATTTTGTGCAGCCTCTAAGGTATTTGTTTAAATCCGCACGGATTTCTGAATGTGTTGACTTTTGTTTTCGAGGCGCTGTTATCTTTTTTGGAAGCTTTAGTCTTGCTGAGAAGTATTACTTTAAAAATCAAAGTGAAATTTCAGAGCCAGAGTGAAACCTTCCTTATAAACATGTTTGGAAAATAGGACACAAATCAGTTGTTTGTTAAAGGCAGTTCATTACATCTTGTGCATGACCCCTTATAATTCCCCACCTCCAGTAAACATCGTTTTTAAACTCTCATTTCTTTAAAAAAGACCTGAAATAATTGCAATAATATCATCAAACAAGTCACAGAAGTTTTAAGTCCAGCTGAAGAGGAGGATGGGATGCTGCCGTGCTTTACATGTCAGAGTAACTGTTGTAAACACCTAATGAGCTGATCTGCTCCTCAATAGCAGGGCTTGAGAACAGCAGGAAGCTTCTTCTCTTTGAGAAATTACAGCATTAAGGCCTTGGAGTGTAGCAAAATGGAAATGAGCCCATCCTTAAACACTTTGTTAATGTGTGTTGGTACAAATAAGCCACAGAGCACCTTATTCCACCTTCACATCTGAAGCTTGAAAACTTATTTCCCCTACTTTACAACCAAAAGAAAGAAAGATCTTTGTGTTGCAACGTGTAATTTCTGCCAATCAAGGATGAGACAGTCTGATCAGCCAAGGATGTTTGCCCAAATGTCTGGATTTTGCTTTATCTGCTGAAGAATAAAGCAGTGGTGGCATAGGAAGAAGCAGCAAGGGTATTTAAAGCACATTTAAAAAATATTGTAGTGACAAATCCTTACCCAAAACTGCTCTGTCTCCTTAACTGATAGAAAAATCATGTCATGCCATTGAAGTACAATTGTTCCCGGGAATGAGGGAGAATTGCAGGATCAGCAAGTTTGCATGGTGGGTCCTAGAATGCTATAGGATGTTGCTATCCTCATCCAGCACTTCTCATTCCATATTTCAAATGAACTCTTTCTGTCACTTTAGTAATTTCTTCTTTTCTTTTGAAACCATTGCATTCCTAAAATTGCGAGGTTAGAATGATGGGTTTGTCTAATGGCCCTGCTGAGGATTTTTTTGGAAATAACATTGTAGCTGCACACATCTGTATAGCTGTCTACTTATGGCACAAAAAGCTATCATTATATGTGATGGAACATCAAACAACTATTTCATTAATGGTCCTATTATGAGAAAGTACAGTGACATTAGAATACCAGCATCTTGTTACTATAGATACCTGATTTCTCTGTAACACTCATGTTTTTATAAACTTACATGTATCTCTGTGTTTTATATATAAGTATGTATAAATGTATATGTATATACATTTATCTCTCCTTCAAGAAGGAAGATCTTCCTTTTTCAAGTGTTTAGCATACTTTGGTAGGCATCATTATTCAAAGGACACTAGATAAGCTGTATTTGAATGCCTTGAATTAAATGAAAGTGTTGTAATTGAAAATGCTCAAGAAAATAAGTTTGTTATTCACTTTATCTAACAGCCAACAAATTCACTAAAGACTTCCTGACTCGTCTGGTCTGTCGTACACATTTGCACTACAATGTGCATGTTGAGAGCAGGGGTTTGAGGGTGATCCGATTTGGGTATGATTGCTTTAGCTGAGGCACAGAAAATTGTTTGAAATGTGCTGGAAAATGAAAGCTGTGAGTAATTACCATTCTTTTCCTTAGTTGTGCTCAGATAATATGTATTCAAAGCATTTCACAAGCGGTAATTGGCTCTCACAATCTGTATGAGCTACAGAAACATGGGAATAATTCTTTCCTGACCATGTGGCAAAAAAAAAGTGACAGGAACTACATAATTTGCCTGAAAGGAGGTGAGTGTGGGGTCACATGGTAAATCACTGGTGAGATGAGATTTTTAGCCCTGTTTATGTGTTTTAATCCCTGGACCTTCTGCCTCAGGGAAGACAAGACTACTGATGGGTTCAGACATGCATCACTACAACACTAGTTAGGCTTTTTCTTGTGGGTTGATTGGTTTGTTGGTTTATGAATATGTTGAAGATGCTGTTATCTTTAGAGATAAAAGCACATTGCCAAGTACCAGCATGATACATATTGATATAAAAAAATGCTGGCTTCAGTAAGCCAGTTGGACCGGACTTTATTCATTATCTTTGTAACAGCTCAATCAGGATAACAGAGGAGAATTTGTCCTCCATCTAATGAGAAAGATGTATAGTCCAATTTGTCTATGATTTCATATATATTTACTGGAATCCTGAGTCTTTGAAGCTTATTTGCTTTGTATTTTTACTGCTGGTTTTTCTGTTTTCCAAAACTTGTTACAAAAACCATGCGGCAACTCCTAAGATGAAATGCAGGCACTTTGCACAGCTGATGTCTAAAGCAGGCAGGGATTTTAGTTCTCTGCATTCCTCTGACCTTGAAGTCGTTTTGTTCTTGCGCTGTCACTTGGAGTATAGTTTGTGAGGCGCTGAGCATCTCTGGCAACCCCTCTCCACTTCACTAGAGGTAGTGCTTGGCAGGATCAGCCCTCTCACTGAATTCTTCTTCTAAAAAATTCTATCAGTATCTGAACGCACAGATGTAGGATCTCAGAAAACTTCTACTTCTCCACTTCAGCCATGGAAAGGAAGCAACAGAAGAAGCTCTGTAGACATTATCAAAGCAGCTCATTTCCTTTTGAACATAGAGTGATTGTGATGAGTTGTGTGGTAGTTTTGTGATGAAAGCAAAAATGTTTTAGTGGTACAACTGTTACCAAGTTCCTTGGGGAGTATTGCTGCATAGTAGTGCAGGACACAATTGCAAGTTTGTTTTTCTTTCAGTGGGTATGTGACAAAACAAAGAGAAAATCATGGCATATCCTTAAATTCAAACCTTTATTCTTACTACTTAAAAATTGTGGCTTTAATGCAACCATGTCACCTCATTCTGATTTAAACCCATTTCCTTTCAGAAGAAATACAAGACATCAAAAATTACAAATAACTGCTATTCTTGATAGTCTATACTTTATCTCAAAGTAAGACAAGAAAAGGGCTGTGTGTCAAATATTCCATCATACGTTTACAAAAAGTGTAACTAATTTGTTTATGCTTAATTATGCCTGCATGTTCTGTATCACTGCTGAAATTTGTAGACCTGGAAAATGAGAGACAGAGCATCACTTTAGTTCAAATTTTGGATGCTAAGATTAAAGTCAAGGGTTTTCTTACTGAGATTTTCGTGTACTCCTTTCTAAATGCTACCATTTCACACAAAACTGGGTTCTCTTTGGATTAATATATTTGAAAATTAAGTTGATTTATAACCAATTTTCTCCTCATTTAAACAGCGACCTGCAAGTGTGTCTCCAGGGATCAAGCAGGATTAGAGAAATTATGTGTTGTTTGAGTTGTTCACTGAAGCAGAATCTCTCACAAACATGTGCATATGGTGCTTGGCGCTCTAGGGATCAACTTAATACATTTACCTTGTTGTATAGTTTTTTTCTCATCTTGAACTTGTGTGTTGTCCTGACTAGAAATTAAAAACCCCAGCAAGACATTACTAATTTGATGGCTACAGGAATAATATATTCCTTCTTATTCTCTTATTCAAGTCACAGCACTGAAAGCACATAATATGCTAATGCTGAATGCATCTGTTTGTATACCTTGGTCAGCTGCTTAAGGACAGTTGGCAATTTCCCACCTCAGAATCAGAGGAAACTGGGCAGCAAAATTATCCTCCCTAAAGCTTTGAATTAATGGGATTGTTTTCCCTTACAGTCAATGTTTAAATGTGGGCTAAATGTGGAAACCATGGCCATATGTCATCTGAGAATGAGACAAAAAGAAAAAATGAAAACCCTAGATAGATTGTTCTCTAGCAGCAGAATTAATGGGACATTATTTCCTATAGTTTGCTCCCGTGTAGTCTTCTTAAGTAATTTCAGTCCCTCTAGTATTTTAAGTGTGTTGATTACCATTGGGCAAACCCATGTGTAAGTGTAACACCTGTCATTTGCTCTGCAGAAGCTTCCTGTGCAGATGCACTTACCTTTAGCAACATCTTGCTCTGTGGTACATTACCCATAAACCAGATCTTAGATTTGTTGGGAAATGATGGCGGTGAAATTACAAGATTTAAAAAACGTGTCAATATGATTTCTCAAATGATCTAATCAGCTTTAGTGCTATTGCTGTTTCTGCTGCTAGATAATTCCCCAGTCATTACTTGTTCAATATGTTCCTCCATACCACCTTTAAGAAGGGGTTGCCTTGATGCTCCTGGGTTTGCATAATTGCTGCGTGTATTCTGAACGCACTGGATGGCTTGCTGTGTATAATCACAGTGGGAAGTTCACTTGCTGCTTGGCTACCTGAAGTGATAATGCATGCCCAAAAAAATGAGTTTAATGAAAATGTTTAGGATATCAAATTCAGCATCAGGGATGCTTAGAAAAGCACATACCCGTGGAGTAAGGGCAGCATAATGCACTAAGCTGTTATAGAAAAGGTCAAGGTTTAGAATTTCTCTCCTAAGTTTCATAAAGAACAAATTAAAAATAACTAGGAAAAAAAAAAAGTTGTAAGATAGCAGCTCTAATTTTTTTTGCTTATTCCAAAGCTGTAAGAAGCTTGTTTTAAATATTGAATATGTTGTCTAATTAATATAATGAACAGGTTTAAAACATTGCAAAATGAGTACATTTATTTAATAGTAAGTATGAATTATCAAAACCTACTGCAGAATGATTATTTCCCCTCCATTTTAAATACTTCCACTGTAATCACAGGACAGAATATTTCATTTCTCAAAATTCCCTGAAGACACAGGGTGAGATTTCTCAGACAATTCCCTAGGCTTATTTCCCGGTTTGAAAACTAACATAAGTAGTCAGGCGTACAAACGTCAGGTCTGTGGACCATGTGGAAGCATTTCATTCCAAGGTGCGTGATGGGTTTATGCATTAGCAAGTTACATTTAGTAATAATACAAACAAAATCTGTCTGTGAAGCAAATGGAGTTTTATTATCTCGCAACTGACTGTGAATGATTGCATGGAGCCATTGATGAGACAAGTTAAGAAGTTAAGGTGTCCATAGATCGAAAAACTCTTACTCAGAGCAACAGTGAGACTTGATTCCCAGCTCTGTGGTACCCATAAGGATCTGGTGGTTCCGCCAGCTTTGGCTCAAACTGCTGGATGAAGCCTCTTTAGGATAAAATAAGGAGATTTACAATCTCCACCAAAAAAGCTAACAGAGACATGCTCTGCCGTGGATAGCTTATTGCAGTCAAGTGACTCACTAGTGCCTTCTGCTGTTCCTAATATGGTTTGCTAATCATTTCAAGATGCAGGAAGATAAGAGGAAATAAGGAATGACACACTTTTTTTGTAGCTGGATTGAATTTCTGAATGAAGCTAGGAAAGGAGATGAGAGGCAGAGTTAAATGAGAGAAAAGTTAGAAAATAAAAAAGAATTAAAACTGGCTGCATAGGGTTAAGTTTTGTCTCAAAGCTGAAGATTGAAACCTAAATGAGGAGACTCATTAGGCTTTGAATAGGTCCTGTCCTGCTCTCTGCAAAAAGAACAGTAATGTTCCCTGATGCTCCTGTGGAAGAATGGGAATGGAAAGAAATGCATAGACAATGAAATAATAGGGAGAAAGCAGGCATTGTAATGTTTCTAAATTTCAGAAGCTACTTTTACTCAGGTCAAGAGCCAGGGAAGAGGAGAAAAGGACTCAAAACTCAAGAAATTTGAAGGTTTTATTTCAGGCCTCAAACTGTGAATTCACTATTTTTGCTATATTTTAAATAGCCAAATTTTAAATGGTTGGTTTCTAAGATCTGGTGCATCTCATGCATTTCCGTCTCGCCAGTATGCAGTATTGCAGATGTGCAGGCAAAATGCATGCACACTCGAAGCATATGCTGAGGAGACAGGGACTTCTGAAGGAAATGCCAGAAGGTTGAGCTGGGCCAGCACCAAGACACGTGACAGCAGGAGGCAGAACTCCATGCAGGGGTGAGCTCCACACTGGCTCTTGATGCATCCTCACAGAGACAAAGCTAAAGCTCTGGTCAGGGCAGGCACTTCACAGTTTGGGGTTCCTGAGTCATGGCCCTGTTCTCCGAGCACATCAAACCCTGTTTGGCATAAAATAGAAAACATTTCCTTAGAGATTCCCAGGAGCAGGCAGGTAAGAAGTAGTGCTCTTAGCTCCACATCCCTGTTTGCTGCATACAAGGAATTGCAAAGGAAATGGTTACATGTGCTCTTTGTATTTTCATTAATTAAAGTCAAGTTATATTATAAAACAAAAATAGATTGTTAAAGGAGGTAACATCAGTGTTTTCTTGTCAATGCTATGGTCTGCAGTGCATTCTTGAGGAGGCAGGAGAAGTTAAAGCCAGTAAAAAGTGAGCTAGTTTGCACCAGATGGGAATTCAGTTCTAAGAAATGAGGTTTAAAATGCTATTGCTTCTGTAAGTTTCAGTGGAGCTTGGAGTCCGCTCATTTTTATTCCTTATCTTAACCACTGCAAAAAGGGGAGAATTAAGGGGAACACTCCCAACCTGAAAAGCTTCCATTTTTCATTCAGTATCGTGGTCTGCATTTGTCTGATGACAGATGCTAGTTTCACTGTAGTTCAGTCCCTTTTTTCCCCTGTACAGATGTGATTTACTAGATCATAAATCAGTCACCACTTTTGGAATTTCAACTAACAGATGTCTTCTTTACAGATTTTAATATAAACACTGTTAACCCACAGATTCTGAGAAAATGCCAGTTGCATATAGGAATGCCAATTGGCATGAATGTAACTTGAACATTTGACATATTAATAGATTTTTTTCTGAGTGAAATTGATTTATTTTTTATAGAGAAGGCATGGCTGCTTTAGTTCTCCATTAGAGCCCCAGCTTGCAATATCTGTTTGCTTGCAGTGATGTCATTAACTAGAAAACAGATGCACTCATGAGCATCAGAAATCAATCATAGCTGTTGGCACTTTAATAAACAGCTGCCTTCTTAAATGGTTTGGAATAAACACTGATCATCACCAGCTCTCTTTGAAGGAAGAGCAGTAGGTTATAAAACTGCTGATTAGAGGAGGGGAAAACCTTGAAATTATAAACGCAGTGGTTGAAAACCTCTGATTGAGTTATTTTAGACTGTCAAAAGATTTACAGTAGAAAATACTTGCAAGATACTGGCTGCACTGTGGAATATCTGTCATATGGCCACTGAAATGGTGCCTGATATATTCACATGAACTTTCTTCTTCAGAAATAGATTTTATGTAAGGGAGTCAATTGTATTAATAAGTCATTTCTCAAACTTGAGCGCAGCAGAATCTTATTGCTTCGTTGAGCAGTGCAGAAGAAATTTGTTTAAAGTTACCAAATTCCTTCCCTTGCTCTCAGATGCAAACCAAGAGAAAATGTGTTATCCTTCTTCTTTTCAGGAGGTGCTTCTACATTCAGGGCCTTTTTCTGACCTGAGCCAAAGGATTTAGCTTTGAGATAACAGCTGCAATTCACAAGAAGTGCTTGGAAAGAGGAGACCAAATATCAAACAGTGGCCCGGTGAAATAGCACATAACGTTTCTCATACGGTACTCAGATTAGCTTCAACTCTACCTTGCTAAGTAGCTTAACAGAAGAGATGTAAAAATAATGCTACAGCGAATGCTTCATATGGCTTAGTGACAAAAAAAAGAGAGATATGTTACAATATATACTGCTGTGGCTGGTAATCTGCTTGTTCTGGCTTCTGTTGCTGATGGTTGTGGTAGGTAAAACCTGTCGTGTTTATAGCTTCTGGGAATTTTATGTATGCTGTATTGTTCAGTCGGGTCATAATTTGAACCTTTCACAGTGTCAGTGGACCACGCTTGGTGTAACTCCTGGTATTGTTGCAGGAAGTTCCTTGTAGGTCTTTGTCATGGTACTGTGAAAATGTCTGCAAAACAGATTACAGCTTAAAAAAGGAGTTTGTCTGCAACCCAGGTTGTAAGCTGTGTGAGGCATAGACACAGGTTTGTCACGGCCCTTTTGTGCAGTGCTTTGCACTTTGGGATTGTGATCTACGGCTACAGCTTTTGGGAAGTAATACAGATGGGGATAGAGATAAAATGCCATTCATGAAAGTCTTACTGGATCCTTCAGAAATGTTACTTACCTCACTCAGAGCTCCCATACATAGTGGGTCCATGCTGCACTCTATTATGAAAAATGCCAACTCCAGTGCGGTTACAAACACTATTGGAAACCATATTCTTCAGTTCCGGACTGCCATATTATTTATATTAGGTCCTGTTCCCAAATGGCTTGCAGAGGTCTATTGATCAAATATTCAGTGGAATCAACGTCAGAACCTGTCCTTTTCCCTTGGGGCCCTATTCTCTCTCTGCTCCCTGTCCCTGAGAATTTCACTGTCTCCTTCTTCATTCTGTGTCACTCAGGCTCTGCCAGAGGGACTTTTTCTCTCAGATCTAATGTTTCATACTGCTGTAGTCCATGACAGCCAGGAAAAGGAGAGATGAAAGTCCTTAGCATCTTGCTGCATTGAGCAGAGCCAGTGCAGAATGAGTTACCAGAGATTTTAGGCGCCAAACCCTAGCAAGTTTTTTATCGGTCATGTGCAAACTGAGGTTTTAGGGGATGGCATTTGGCAGAATATGAGCAGATTTGGAAAATGTATTCCCGCTTTTTTTTTCTGGAGTGCTAAGACCTTAATTCAACCAGTATTCAGGAAAACAAAACCCGAACAACTAGAACAAACCAAACCAGATATTAAGGCCTATTAATCTAACCTGAAGAAGGAATATCTCAGAAAAGCTCCACTCTCACTCCCCATTTCTCACATTTAGTGTAGTAAAGGAGCATTACTTGTGGTAGTAAGACTTCTCGAACTACAGTACTAGTGGCGATGTTCTTCTCCTGGGAGGATATTTACACTTTCATTTCTGCATAGGAAGAACCCTGGGACCTATAACTGCTTGACTGAGTGCACAAATCTCATAGTTATGTATATGCACACACTGTGAGGTTTTTTGGCTGTAGTTAATTTTGTGGACAACATCAGGCAAACATGAACAAACCAAGGAGAACTTTCCCCATTGCAAACTTTTCCCATAGTGAAAGTAATGCCTCACTGCCTTACTCTGGGAATTTCTGGCAAAGCTTACTAACGCCCATGACAGCAGCTGACATGCGGTGGATGACAAACAAATTCTTTGCTTCTTTACTGAATATTTAACTATTTTAAATCCCACTCCACCTTCCTTACAAAAATGTCATGTGAATGCTTTGTCTTTCAAGTTTTGTCTCTGTAAGTGTTTAATGGCTGGCTGTGATAATTGTTCTGGTGGGTATTGTCATCATGGCTGAGTGGTGTACGCCTCATTTACTCTCCAAGAACCTTTCAATATATCTTAGAAATCCACTTAAGATCATGGTACATAGTTTCTAGGTTTCATTAGCTGCAATACAAAAGAAGCTTATGCTCCTTTTTTGTTGCTGCTTGGACCTTTATATTGGCTAAAAGAAGCTCTCCAGGAAATGAGCAGTGTAGGGAGCTTACATTGAATTCCATTATTAACTTGGCTGTGTGGTGTCATAAAAGATATAATTCACTGCTGCCTCAGATGAAAAATAATTTCAAAGGGAAGTTCCTCTTGCTGACTTCTTTGGGTCTGCTTGTGAAAATCAGGACTCTGAATTTCACCTAGCTCAGAAGAACAGAAAATAAATGACCTGGCTTTTACCTTGGCTTCGCACCCAGATTATCAGAATCGTAAGCTCACTTTACTGGTTATGGTTATAGATACAATTTCCCTAGAATTTATTTTTTTCATTGTTAAACTGAATGACATACTTAGAGAATTGCATCTCTGTGGTATATTTGTAATAACTCTAGATTTATGTTATCTTTTATGACATGACTCTCTAAACTCAAAGGTGTTCACAAGGTAGTTCTTAAATTCAGGACAAGGTGCAGACATACCTGTACGCTGAAGCATTTATGGAGGCAGAATGTATTTTATGTTTGGTGTTGCTTTTGTGTCACCAACCTGGATTTAAACCTATTAAGTTGCAAGAAAGAGCATGTTTCCTAAAACCATTTCCTATCCCTAGTCCTAGAACTAGGACTGGGGTTTTTTTAATCAGTATTAATATCCCAGTGTTAACATAAGAATAATAACTGCCATTTTGGTCTGAATAAGGCAGTATTCTTCCCTAGATTTCATGCACAATGGAGATAAGACTGTGATGTGACTGGATTTGAGGAACAAATCTCCTTTTAATGTAGTGAATTTCAGAAGAGTTCGATTTCACAGAGACTTCTATGCGTGAGTAGTCCAGTGCACTCTGTGAAGTGAAAAGTGAAATTCCAGTAGTTCATTGGCACTCGCACTTGGAGTTGCCACTGTGCCCTTTGCCACTGCGCGCATGCAGCCTTGGATATTAAGGTGCTTCAAGAGAGAAAGCAGAGTAAGATAGAGAGGGATTGGCATAATACAATAGCTTCTCTTTCACCCACTGCCCGCTATTCCATAACATCTCTCCATGCCTTTGAAAATGTTTTTACTAAAGATTGGCCTGAAACCTAACATCTTTCTAACCTTGGAAAGTCCGCTCAGATTTCATTACTTTTAGCCTGTGTAATAAACTAGGATGAATCCTTGTGCTTGAGGAAGCTTTGGATCTGAACTCTCACTTTGTGCCTCAGTTCTCCTTCCCTTTTCATTTATTTATTTACTTACTATTTGATCAGTAAGCAGGGAAAGGACAGAATATAACAAGCTGTAGCAGATGATTGCCCCACATTTACCTCTGGTACATGTAGGTGTTTGTGAAATTTTCAGTCATGACTGAAACAGGAAAGCTTATCTTTCTGTCCTAATCAGACCCAGAAGTAGGCATTCTTCTTTATTAGGTCTCCCTTCTAACACTGAACCTATAGTCAATTCCTGATGAGTATATAACAGAATCTGGGGATTTGCAAAAGATTTAATTACACCATTACAGCCTGAAGTTATTTCTCAATTTTTCTAACATGTTTTATTACCTGCATCACTCCTGGTTTTTAAGCCATCAACTTGAGGCAGAGAAGTGGTTGAAGAAGCATGTATAAATTAAAAATCAGTTCTGTTGTTACACATAGTGCAGCACTTTAATCAGACTGTATAGACTGCTGTAAGATGCTGCATAGCTAATTCATAGTGGGAAGCTGATGGGTGTCAAGTAGCAGTACATCATGGGTACCTCTTTCATTGACTCACCAGCTGTGCATGAAATTTTACTTTTGTTTAGTGAAAATTTATCTTACCAGCATCATTTTGTTATGATACACACATCAGTAGGTAAATGTTCTGCATGGCTAATTAATTTCTCTAAAGAGCATGTATTGCACGGTGTGTAAATGACAGAGAGACCATACTGCATTTTTCACACCCTTTTCTTTGAAATGCAAGAGCTTGAAGTTTTTTTCAAATCAGATTTTCTTAACGTTGATTTAAAATGTGCACAATAACTGTATTTCCTTGTTAGTCTTGGTTTTTAACTCCAGCCTTTTACTTGTCACATTGAGAGTCACACATCACTGGATGTGCACGTGCATAAAAGAGGGTGAGTACCTGTTACATGTGTTCACTACTTAGAAGGCCAGCAACTTACTGCTCTCTTTACAAACTGAGTGTCATTGTGATCCACATTAACAAGGAAGCATATTGCATGCGTCTGAAAAGAGAATCTCAGATATCAGGCCAAGAGCTTCACATTATGAATATTACAATTTCACAAGCCAAATCCAGGTCCAAATGGTCAATAAGAACAGAAATCTAAGTACCCATCTACAGCATTCTACATCATCTATTCTAACAGCAGGCATAACATTTTAGATGAGTTACTAAAAAGCCTAGGTAGTTCTTATGGGCTGTGTTGACCTGAATCAAAGCAGCCAAACTCCCAAATTCATGATCATGGCTGAGAACAGTTTGATGTGCTGTGACTTATGAAGAAAGACAAAACTAATGATAATTAAGCTGCCACCCCTCTAAATCAGTGAGAGATCATCAGAGCTGTGTCTTTCCTCATTCTTCCCACAGGAAGAAGTGGCACACTTGATATCAAAAGAGCACTTTAAACTTAGCAGGGTGGCTTTGTTCACTCATTGCTCTTTTTCACAATCCTGTCCCTCCAAAGGGAGCAGTGTTGTGGGGTTTTTTTACACCCATTTCATTTTCTTTATTCCTACTCTTTTCTCTAACTTTGACTTTTCTGGCACTCCAGTGCATGTGATCCTGTCCCAACACTCTCCGACGTGCAAACTGTGGACAGCAAAGCATCTGCCATCAAAGCAAACAGGTTCCCTCACTTCACACTGTGATACTGTGTTTTCTGGCTACAAAGCTCCCCATAGTTTGGTAGACAGTGGCACGCATCCTGCACTCTGTGACTCGTCTTCAAAGTCATGTCTGCTGTTCTAAGAGCCTTTTAAGATGGTTCCTCAAAATACATTTTTAAAACCTTGATACCTAATGATCATGAGGTGATTGTACACAGCAAACGTACTTACAAAAGTACAATCTGGAGAAAGAGAGAAGGCTGGGTTTGCGTCCTTTGTACTTAGAGCCAAATCCTGGGCCAGGAAAGGGATTTTGGTGAGGAAACGGACTATTTCCCAGCAACTCAGATCATCTGAAGCAGCTACTCCTCTTTCAAATATACAGTTCTGGGCTTAATTATACCTTATTTTAGCCTCCTCTTCACCTTTTGGCATTGATGTAAAGTGGGAGGCAGAATTTACTACTGTTAGAGCTTATTATTAACATCACTGCACTTCCTCACAAAGGATGACAATGCAAATTATGTGATGAGATTCTCATGTGATATAAACCAGCATAAGATGAGTGAAGTCAGTAAAGGTGTGACAATTTGCACGTGCAGAAGGACTACTATGTTAGTCCATTTATGGTTGCAGGTTAATGAGCTTCAGAATCATCTGTAATGTGAGCATCAGTGACAACCATCCACAGCCAAGTGACGCAGACCTTGGTATGGGAGAAGACATGCAGTCTTGTTAGGGAATTATCTCTTTGGTATAACTGAAACTTTCACTGCCAGCCCTGAAATTTGGCAAATCTAGTTACACTTGGGGCTTGGGGGTTGCTTTTTGCCCCTTGTACGTAGAATATTTCAGCTTATACTGAAAATTTGAATAATGGGGTTTTTTTGGCTGGTAACTAACCTAACTGAGCAGTGCTGCAGCATTACAGACTTCATTTTCATGAATGGAATTTTTGTTTGAAAACAGTGGCTTCAAATATACTTTGACTGGGAAACATTGCTCAACCTTATTCACGGCAAGCCTGTCTTTGGCAGACATTCACATGGCTTAGGTTCATTTTAAGAAATCCTGGACTGCGCTGGCAACTTACAGTGATTTTACACAGTTCCGAGCAGAATAACTTGGGGTGTTTTATTTCTCCTTCTCTCTCCCCCAGATAATGCAATTTCCATAGAGCCCTCAGGTATTTAGGCACCCAGTTTGCCCAGCCTCAGTTCAAAGTTCTTTCCAGGTGGAATACTCCAAACAAGTGAAATCAATGCCGGCACTTCTTACTCTTAGACACCTGCAGCTCATTTTCTCATAGGAACTGCTCACCACAATGGCACAGAGAATGTAATTACATGTAACTTTTTTCTATTATTTTTCTATTAAGGGATTTCTTAATGAAAAAAAAATCCCACTTTTTTTAATAACGAATGAACAGAGAGATGTCTAAGCATCAAGAGGGTTTTAATTAGAAATGCTACCTGTAAGTACATCTAAACAGTCGGTAGCAGCCATGGAACACTTCTAATTATAATCATCATTTTGTTTTTCTCTCAGGTAGCTTAGCTTATTAATTACTGTAAAAAAATCAAGTCTAGCATTCAATACTACTGTGCAATATAAAATTCAAATTAGACTGATATCGCTACCAAAATATTATGTGCTGATTTATATTAATGATATTCCAGACACACAAATATCAGTAAGCTATTGTCTATAAGTAAATCGGATGTTATAGTCCAGATATTTTAGTTCCCCAGGTTTATCTGTGCATACCAAGTTTGTCTTTTGCAGATGCTTGTCTCAATTTCCCTGTCTGGATTTCCATATCTATGTATCAATTGCATGAAAAGTCTTTTAGTGTATGTGTGTATCACTGTAAATATATGGAGGTTGGGTAACCATGCTTCTCACTGAGTGCACAACAGTGATTCTTCCTGCACCAGTCTGTCTGACCCTGCTGATTTACAGATCCAAGGAATGTAGGACTGCTGGCTATAGGCTGTTTCAGGATATGTGAATAGAAAACAGCCTTGACAGACAAATCAGTTGACAGAAAGCAGTCTGGCCTTTGAAAGTGTATGTAGAACAAAAATCAAAGTAATGAGAGCAAATGAAGAGGCTGTGAAAGTTCATTTTTTGAAAGAGGATGCTTTCTCTAATTTCCCCTTTCCTGGGCAAACCCTACGTATCTATTGCACACAGGAAAGATGGAAGAACTGAGAAATGTGGTCGTCTTAAAGAATGGCCAGCTCATCATCAGCTGGGACATGGTCCTTGAGTAGGCAGGGGCCTGAAGCAGAAGGAGCATCTCAGTGTCTTCTTGCCAATAGAATCCATTGTAAATTAGGATTATTATTTCTAGTTGGCAAGAGGAGCAAAATATTCTATGACCTTGGATTAGTCCCTGCATTTTGCTGTGTATTAGTAGTATGCATTCTCTGCTAAAAAGGGAGCTCTGGTGTCTGATGTGGCCATATTCATTTCTCTGATGGCAGTGAGAAGGTGTCTGCTCGGGGATGATTGATTTAGTCAATGCAAGTAGCTTGAAGTTCATTTTTTTTCTGTAGTTGATCTGTACAGAACAAAATACCTTCATGTATGTAAGCCTTCCATGCCACACTTAGGAGAAATAGTTCACTAGGGTATCAATAATGCTAAAGTGCTGTTCATGGTAGGAAGCGCAGTACAGCACTATCAGCCTTTGCTTTTCAAAACTGTGATGGGATGTTTGTTAGTCAGTCAATAGTAAAAGCAACTCTAGGTCAGGAAGAAGATTGGCACTGAATTTAATTCAATTTTAGTGGTATGGAGGGGGTGAATGGCATGTTTTGCAATTGGTCCATGAAGCTTTATATTAAGTATGTATATTTCTGGATTTTCACCTGTTTTATAATTACTTCTGTTCGCAGAGGCAGTCTGTGGCAGGACACATTTTATCAGGGCAGTGAGCTCAGGACATGACAAGCAGTAAAGGATTCTTTTCCTTCCTAGAAATAATATCCTCACATGGACAGTCTCTCATGGGGATAAACTTGAATTCCAAAATTGTGTTGGCTGAAAGAAGTCTCAGTTCAGCTTGCTAAAAATACAGCTCCTACATATTTGCTTTACTTTTTTCTCCTTTATCTCCCATTGACTTAAATGAGGTCTCAATAGAAAACTGCTCTGAATAAGACCCTGCAAAACCACTGCTTTGAGAAAGACACAAGCTGCTTACAAAGATGTGCTGAAAAATGGGACTGAACAAAGCTTCCCACCACTTTGCTCACTATTGTCTCCATCCAAGTCAGCATGCTCGTGGAGGAACCTTACAATCCCTTTGCATCTGGTTGCTTTGGACAGTTTGATACCTGTTGGGGTTGTGAGGTGAGGCTTTTCTTTCGTGGTGGTATCACAGAGAGCCATTATTGAGGATTTGACGTGAGTGAGAGCAGAGATGTTAAGGAGCCAAACCTCCCTTCCAAGGGTAGCTATGTGCCGTCTCTTCTTCTTGCTGTGCTATATTCAGTCCAGTCTTCATGTAAATGTGTTATCTGGATGTCTGTTCAATGAGCCCATTATCTGTACAGAAAGCATCTTTGCTTTCAAGTTAAATATTTCCAGAAAGCAGTGCTCCTTCTGGCGCTTTACTCTTGTTCATTTAGTTCCATGAAGAAAACTAACCATGAAAAGTCACTCTCCTTCAAGTGACTGCATTGGAATAATTCTGTGCTAGTTTTTCTTAAAGGGGAAAGGAATGCAGCACCTTCACCCCAGCTTTAGCTCTGCTGTCTTTTCTCCAGCTTTGTAAATGTTTATCTACTTGTTTGTTCAACAACAGCTTATTTTCGCACTGTAAACAAAGACCTGTGTTTTACAGTGTTAATTTGACAGTGTACGGTGTTGGCAACATCCCACTAATAGGTGGTGGTAATTGTTAAAAGGTATATTGAGCAGCAAATCTATATTAAGCTTAGTAAGAATGATGCAGGAATAACAACATTCATTGACTCACTGGCTAGATGCAGGTCAGAATCGCTTGACTTGGAGTCCTCTGACTCTGCAAGCCTCAGTAAATCATATACAGGTGATGTGCTGAGTAGATTTTAGCATTGAGGTGTCTAAAAGGAGAATTTGTCTCTTTGGAATTTCTGTTCTGATTTATATGCAATGGGACAACTGGACAAATCTGTCCTCATAAGTACAAAAAATCAAAGTACCAATTTGGTTAGGTTCACATGAACAAATGCTTCAGAGATGCCTGCATTTTGTAAGTTTAGCTTATTGTTCTGCAATTTATGTCTTAAATTAAGTCATTGTGGTATCAGAAACCTCTCAGAAGTAAACCCATGGTTTACTTGTTAATGACAAATTCAGCTGGCATCTACGTTTATTGAAAAACCAGCAGAATTTATGTGGTGGAGAGAGTGCTTGCTCTTGAATAAACCAGGATAAAAAATATGAGTAAGGCTGAAACTTAAAGAGAAATGAGGACTCGTACTTGGAGCAAGAATGTTCTGAGCTACTTTCTGTTTTCAAGTGCTTGAAATAAGAGTCCTGTTACAGAAGGGAAGTTATTATTGTAAACTTCCTCCAGTACAGGGTATATAATAGATATGTCATGGAAGAGATAAACTGTATATAGTTTTATTTTATAGTTCTGGTTTTGTGTTGCTATCTTCTGGAAGGGAGGGTGGAAAGCATTGTTTCTCAAATCCTTTAGTCTTTAAAAATGTCAGAATGTGTTACAGTGCTGTATAGTATGTAGAACTTTTTCTGTCTGTGATCCAGAAATGCTTGCATTGTGAAATGCGAAAAGCTTCAGAATAACTGGAGGTATTTTAAGAAGTATGAAGAAATACTGAAATATGTTGTGCCTTAGAGGATTTTATATTGGGGTTTATTTGCAACAATGAGGTTGATAAATTCTGTCATTCATTTGCAGATGATATACCTAGTAAGTAGCTGCATTGCATCTGAAGAAATGCAACATTGCTCACTTTCTCCTCTTCTGCTCAGGACCGTGCATCACATAGTAGTAGTTAAAAAGCCAGCTGCTAAAGTTGGCATTTTCTGCCAGCAAGAAGCAGCTTCTCTGCACTAGTGTCTGGTGTGTTTACACATCGTTGCCTTCTACTGCAAGGCATCAGAGCATCACAGCTGTCTCAGAACTGCAGCCAAAAGCTAGGGGGTCTTTTTCAAGTGTTTAGATGTCTGTAGTTTAGTAATTAGAAGAACCAGGATCTATATATGGGTTTACTGCCAACACAAAGTTCAGCAGTTCAAAGTTCATCAAGAGATGAAATATCTTTTCATGTTAATAAGAGTTTTGTGATAAATGCTACTGTGTTGAGGTTTTTCCCTCAAAATATCTTTATTGACAACTCATAAGTCTAAAGACTATGGGGTTTTATTATAAATATTAATTTGGTTATGTGCCAGTGGGACTTAGCACAGACCCAGCATATGTCATTCTTCATGGGTTTTATATTCAGCAGGAATATGTGCTGTCAGAAGACATTTATACAGTGCATACTGTGTTCTGGTAATGGCCAACTCATTTTAATGGTATATGAATTGTGCTTGACAAAAACTTTAGGATTGAGTTGACTTTGAATTGTCATTTCCCCTGAATTGCTCAAACCCTCCCACCCCACCCCCAAAATGCACTTAATGATTAAAATGACTGCCTAGACACAGCTGTTAATAAAATATTAATGAAATCAGATTAAATCAGACCCGTTATAGTTTAAACATTAATATTCCCTTATTGAAACTCTGGTATAAAGTTGTGGATTCCAGGTGCCCTCCAGGGAGGGGTTGTGGTAGAACTGAAATCTACACAGTGGTGGAAACCAGCCTACGAAAGGATGTATAAGATCTGTTAAGGTTTATCTGTAGTTTGCTCTGCACTGATGTGTTCATGCAGGAAGCAGTTTATAGATGGTAAAACCCCCAAACATCAGGGGGTATTCTGAAAGCGAAAGTTGAATCATTGTATTAAGTGTTGGTTATGTGTGTTTTGTAATTCAAGCTTATCTAACAGGACATTATCAAAGATATTTGGGACTTTAGCCATGAATGAGAACGTGCATCTGAATTGTTAGCACTGCTCATGGTACATGTAACATCTCTGCAGTCCTCCTACTCAGTCATTTCTACTGTTTGTTCTTTTCTGTCCCTGGACAGGGAAATTTGCATAAAGTTGTTTTCCCATTACTGCACTGACGTTTTTGCTTTTCTAGCTTAAAACTGAGCTCAAACTGCAACTATAATTTCTGGCCTGCCTGAAGGGAGCGTTACTGCCTGCATACATCTGTGGACATCACTCAGCATTTTAGCCTTGTGGCAGCAGATCCAGAGCTGCCCTGAGAATGTATCTCCATGGGGCTGGGTAGGATGGGCAGGTCACTCCCCTGCTGTTGTGTACAAGTGTGCCTGTAAGGTGAGACTTGGGGAAATGGAGAGGATTAATCAGGGTTTTCTCTGGGTGAGGATCATTGCCTCTCCTTTCTCTCCAGGTGGGAAGACACATGGGAAGTAACACCAGTGGTATATTTATGGATTATCTTACTTTGGGGATTTTTGTGGGATGGTCTTAGCACCCTTAGAGACCGCTACTACTGAATCGCAGCCTTCTGCAATTTGTATTTCAACTCCTTAAAATGCACTAAGCTCTCGCTGGAGTTTCAGTTACTAACCTTCAATTGTATGTCGGTAACCTGTCCCCTCTTTGTCACTGCTTTTCCATACAGCACATATCCATTTCATTCAACCTGACTACCTAGAACAAGCAGTGTGTCCACTTCATCATTTTTATTGCACTCTTCAGTAGTGTCTCTAGTTTATCAATGTACCTTCCATAGAAGAGAGCCCTAAAATATATATATACATCAACCTTGAGCTGAGTTTGTGTAACTGGGAATTAATCACCTCCATGGTCTAATTCACTCCTTTCAGGTGCTGAATACCTTCTTCTGGGTGCTAATTCTCTCAGTTTCTACCAAGTGAGTAAAAAGTTCTCAACTCACAAAATTTAGTTTTCTGTGTCTGGAATTAAAATATCTTGTACTTTCTGCATGGAAGGATTGTGCTTCTCACTCGTTTCCAATCTCTCTGTTAGTGTCCTCCTATTACAGTGCTTCCCTCTGATTGTTTCATCTGACTGACATTCTTTATTTTTGTTTGTAGAATTTTGTTTTCTCTCCCCACCCCCCCATTCCTGGGAAAAAGCCTGAATGGAATAGAAATTGCCCTTGATTTCTGCCCATCATTTAAAAATGTGCTTACTGGAAGTTTGCTATCTGTTCTCTGTTGTAAGAGTGGCAATTTCCAGAGCCTACCCAGTTATTCTCTGTAGATAAACCCTAATTTAACTGGGACAATAATGAATAAGATATCATATCATGAATATGGTTATTGCTTTCATCATCTGTGTTATCTAACAAAGCAGACAGAAACATGTCAGACAACTGTATGTACCAAGGACTCAGAAAGATAAGTAGAGTGTGATTCACCACTACCAAATGACAAAGGTTAGATTAGCAAAAAGCCTTAACCTCCTTCTGCCAGACATCAGCAAAAAAGCAGTCCTTGGCTGTGTGTGACCGGAGAAGGAGTTTGTGTGTTACTTACCTGCATTATGTGTATTTATTGCTGTAATGCCTTTATGTGTGTTCTGCTATTTCATGAAAGAGATGTCCTCTGTCTTCCAAACTTACAGCAGTAATTCAATATAGATCTAATTCTTTTAAAGAAAGAAGAGGCTTAAAATTCTGTCCCACAGATCCAGATAAAAAAAAAATGTGCCTGTTGCATATGTATAGTACAAAGCAGTCCTTCACGTATGCGAGATGTGCACATACTGAGTAGATGCACAGTGAGACTGAATGACAGTAGCTCCAGCTTTCATGTTCAGGAATACACAACTGGTAACCAAAATTCCACACATACCATTTCTACAACTCACATTACCCCCCACAAAAAATTAGTTGCAGTGACCTGGAAATCAGAGGAGAGGAGAAAAGGAGGCATGGCATCAGGTGAACAAAAGAGCTTTGAAAAAAGCTTAGAGCTGTAGTGCTTTTGTTAGAGCATTTCATCAATACATGATTTCATCTAAGATACCACCATGATCTATAATATCACAACAACAACATAGAGTGATGAGTCTGGTAATCTTTGCAGCTGACTTTGACCATGAAGTGCTGGCTGCCCGGCAGAGCTGGGGCTCACTGAATCGATTAATTTATTTGTAGGAAGGTTATGGCTGGATTTCTTTAATCCTTGCTAACTTCTAGTTTGTAGAGGAAATATTAGTTCAGGTTCTAATCCGATCATGAGGATACTCCTTTTAGGTTGGACCCTTATTAGGCTTAATGTCACTAAATAAGACGATTGGGAAACGAAGTAATACACCATAAATTGCCTCTGCTTCATTGACAATACGTGTTGTATTTGTGCTTAAACACAGTTCTGAAACATTATCTGTGAGACGTGGGAATATTATCAGGGAATGATTCATAGCATTAGGTATTGCCCTCCTCTTGCAAAACATCATCTCTGTTACACTGTTTTGTTTTGGTTTTGGTTTTTTTTCATTTGTCGCATTATTGTGACTTGTGAGCAGAGTTCCAGGTGCAATGTATTGCATACAGGAGTTGTTATAGAACATTAAGTCCATCTCATAATTAAATGCTCTATCTGTTTTCTTGTAAACAATAAGACCATAAAAGAGGTAATAGAAAAAAATGTTGTCCCAAGCGTAATGGCTTATACAAAATATGGCCAAAAGAACACAGCATTATAGCATGCTGGAAGTGCCAAGTCCTTTGGCTTTGTCCTTAACCCAGTGGAGTAAAGTTAGTATTATCCATGGGCTTTTGAACACAACAGATCATCTCTTCATGGGTTTTGAGCATCGCATGGCAAGGATTCACCAGCTAATGAAAGAAAAAATGCGTTTCTCCAGATACAAAAATACTTTAAAAAGGGAGTTTTGTAATCATTTTAAAAGCTAGACCTGAATTAGTATTAGATTTTCCTTATGTTTAATTAAGTCTAATTAAACAATGCAGACATCTTCCTGTCACCTGTGGTGTGATTATGTTAAATATTTAATGCTTGTGAAGGATTAGACTGCGAATCTAATCTATATCTAGCAATCTGTTCTCTCTGGAGTGTTTTTTATTTAGTTCTGCTTTTGTATAATGAGTTGCATTTCAAAGGAAATTGTTAAATACTTTGGTGGGAAGGGGGACATGTCATGCTGCACTGTTTGGAGAGGGGAATATTGCTAACTAGGCTTGCGATGTGTAGGCTGTAGTGCACTGCCAAGATGGTGTAGCAGGGATAGTATACTCTGTGTTTCTGCAAAGAGAAGGAAGCATCAAACCTTTCTGTTTGTTTTAGGAGCTTCACTGTGCCTTTCTTCCACAGCAGAGCCAAATGAGTCAGGACTTTGAAAAGCAGAACACAGGGTTCACATTGAAAATATCCCTTGCAGCATGCACACATTTCAAGGTTGCACATTTCTTAGACTTGTTTTCCCAAGGGGCTGTCAACTGTGTAATAGAAATATATATTTGTACATCTCTCCCCTTCTGAGCCCCTTCCTCCTTCTTAATCTTTGCACTGCCTCTGAAACACAAGAATGCATTTATATATATCTGGTCA
This sequence comes from Coracopsis vasa, assembly GCA_026283785.1. Taxonomy (NCBI): domain Eukaryota; kingdom Metazoa; phylum Chordata; class Aves; order Psittaciformes; family Psittacidae; genus Coracopsis; species Coracopsis vasa. The sequence continues at coordinate 40,079 of JANHGB010143121.1, forward strand.
CCTCTCAGGAGAACCCCTTTAAATGCGAGGCCAAGATGTACTTCTGGGAGCAACTGCTGTAAAAGTTGGGTATGTGCATCTGGTCCTAATGATCATCTTCTGTAACAAAAACAATGGAAAAAACATATATTCCGCTATTCAGTCAAAATGGGTTATATATATCCTTATTCATGCTATTATAAGCACATAAAATACTTCTCTGGCAGTTTATTTGCATTACCCATTATTTGCATCTAAGGACAAAAGACAAATTCACATAATTATCTTTCAATTGGTTGGGTCTGTGTCTGTGTAATCATTTTTTTGCAGTGTATGAAGCCCTTTCTCAATAGACCATAACAGTAATAGCTATTTCTTATTTACAACTCCAGGAGAAGATCCAGCAATCAGATTTTATTATGCAGGGTGAACTTTTCAAAATTAAATTAGCAGAGCTAATGTGGTGGCCCATAGTAAACTAATTAGCTGTTAGACTGTTGGCAGAGGTAGTATCAACTCTTTCAGATCTCCTCACAAACTTCCTTAAAACTACAAGCAAAGGTTTCCTATTGCATTTTGGTTAAGCATGAAAACCTACTTCCTCTTTAGTCAAAATGAGAAGGTAATGTCATACGAAGCAGCTAAGGGGCAGAGAAAATAGCCCCCCAAAACATGCTGATCAAAAGCAAAGCTCAGTCAGATGGGGTTTTGTTACTACCATTTAAGTAGCTTGAACATTGGTAACTTTATGATCTCTAGACAACCCCACATGCTTTGATCTACAAAAACGTTTAACATTCAAGGGGGCTTTAGGAAATGGAGCTCAGTGGGGTAACCTGAATCATACAATAATGCTCAAACAAATGAACACACCCACTGATCTGGTGCTGGGGGGGAAGCTATGACTCGAATAATGTCTTCCTGGCACCTATTGAGAGGCTGATCATGTATATTCAACAGCCTAACTGGCTTTTCAGAAGTAACTTTGCACTTATATAAAATTAATAGGGTATTCATTATGAAATCCATGCAGCATCTTATTAAAAGTGCTCTGTCATTGAAAGTAGAAGGTGGAGGCTTTTTAAACTGGGGTTTTGTTGCCCTCTAGTGAATGAGGTCAGCATTATGCGTGTGAAATTATTTTGATCACTGCATAATTAATGTGTTCTGAATTGGTACAAAAGTGCAGCCAAATTGCATCCTGTTCCCACTTGAATTAGTTAACCTGCAGATTCTGTTTCTTACAGTGTGTTGCTTCCTTGCCTGAGCTTTTTTTGTTATTCTTGCAATAAGAATGCATGACTGTGTGGGTATCATGATAAGGCAAGGAAGCCAGAGACAAGGAATAAATCAAGTAAATGGATCTGCAGCACGGTAGCTTTAATACATTGGTATATACTTAATATGTCTCCTGAAAAGAATGTCTAATTATACTGTCATGGCACAAAATGCATTTTCAATAGTGATAAATTATGCCATCATTTACTTTCTGAGAACATGCTGAGATTTATGAAAGATTACTGCAAAATTATCATGCCGGGATAAAAAAAGCCAAATGCAGTTATCATTGGGATCAGGAAAGAAATAAAAGGTGGGGGGGAAAAAGCCCAACACCCTTCAGTAGCAAGAAGGCTAGTAGAATTGATAAAATGTTCTGCAGCATGAAAATACGCCACTATGGAATGAAATTCAGCTTTACATTGTGCTCTTTTTCTGACTTTATAGCTCACTAGGGTATATTTTGGGGGCTTACATGAGGAGGTTGTCCCCATCCTGTCTATAGTTGGAAGCCACAGGGCTTAATTCTTCAATGACTAGAACTTGACATTTTTGCTTATCTGGTATAAAACCAGTGGAAAGTGGTATCAGATTCCAGAACAGGGCATTATAAAACATGAATGAACTTAGTGGCCTTTACAGAAAACAGCTGCCAACTCAACATGAACTGATCAAGAGTGCACATACAGGGGCTGCTGTTACTGAACGTGTATTCTTTACCTGTGACTCAAAATCCATATTCTAGAAGTTTTCCGGTTTTTTAATCTTTATTGCTCATTTATTTTGTAAAGAAAATGCATTCTGCACTCCCACCAGTGCATGTGGAATCACCCCTACCTGCAGGGTCAGCAAGTGGGTGATCAAGATCCTCATCTCCATCAGCTCCTTCATTTTCAGAAAGAGCAGCTCTTCTGTACAGTGGGTGCTCTTCCTCATGCTTTTTTCTACATCACCTACGATCCAAAACTAAGGAAATTCTTTTCTTCCCTCCATACATTCTTCTACCAGTTCCTTTTTGAGCTTGTTTTCCTCACACAAAGGCATCTATTATGGACTTGATTCTGAAACCTTTTTTTTTTTTTAAAATAAGATTTTTCTTCTGTTTGTTGTAATGGGATTTGGAACAAGATTTGTATTTTCCTGGTAAAGGCAGCACAGTCCTGTATATAATTAGAGAATACAGAGTTGAAACAGCTATTAAGGATGAAGGTAGTCCACAATGGTATGGGACTGGCTAACCTGGAGAGGTCAATTAGGTGTTGAGATAGGTTTCAGGAAACAGCAACCAAGTCCTTTATTGACCACTCTGGGAGAGAAACACAACTTAGAACCAAAGAGATACCTAAAATGTTATGGTGTTTGCTGCACTCCATGAAAAACAGAGAGCAGTTAAAGATGAATATTCTCCAAAATAGAAGATAGGAGATAAAGTTAAGGGGAAAAGTATTGCTTTCCAGGGCACTGAGGTATATACAAAACAGGGGCATCAATTCTGAATTTTCCACATAGACCAAGCTTTGCTGTCAGCCTGGTAAAAGCAGTGTGGACTCCCCAGGCTACTCCCAGTTTCCTATGCAAGGCAATGGTGATCTGACCTGGAACCTGTCGTGAGAATTTTCCTTGAGGACATAATTAAGGTTGATGTCAAGACATCTATAAAAACATCCAATCAGATTTTTTGAGAGTGCATGAAAGGGATCCTAGTTTTAATGTAGATTGTTGTGATTTTTAATTAGTGAGTGCTTAGACTACTGACAGACTGGACGGGGATAGAATAGTTGGGAGAAATGGGACATATTCAGAACAAGTCAAATATACTCAGTGCTACAAAGCACTGCCCAAGCAGTCTCACTGAATTAAAAAAGCCTTCTCAATAAAAGATGGTGTCACTGAGTATAATGATCCTAGCTAGCATAAGTAATCCATTTACAAACCAAAATACTTAAACAAAATACAAATAGAACTCCGAAGTGTATGAGATGCTTGTTAAATGTCCCAATGCTAATGCAAGCAGCAGGGCAACCTGTCTTTCAGTATTTTCATTGTCTGCTGCTGTACGAGAGATTTCCAGCAAATCCTCTGTGGTCCTATTCTAATTTTCCACCTATTGGCTGGTTTTATTTGCTCAGCTATTCCCTGGAACAGCATTTCCAGTGCTGTCACATGATAATAGGAGTTACAGAATATTTGGTATACAGTTCATAGCCAATAATGTCACTATCTCTTTGTTCTGCAGCATATGTGATCTAAAACCAGCAATGTGAAATAAAAATGCATATATTATTGACTGAGATGTTAGAACATGGAAACAGATTCTGATCTTCGCTGTGCTGCTGTAGGTGTGAGGTGACAGTATTGACTTTGGTGCAATTCAGTGACATTTTGTTAAGCATAACTGAGTTTAGTTCAGGCGCATTTTATCAGCTTGCCTTGATTTATGCAGCATATCCTCATAACCTGTGGCACCTAGCACTGAATTGCCTTTCAACATTTTAGCTCTATTTAACTGCTATATTTCCTTACGAATGTGATCAGGAGTTGTTCTCATTAGTCTAGGTTAGCAAACACAAATCAATCTCTTGTTCCAGGCAAACTCTTAATTTTTTAGGAAGTTTTCCCCTCTAGTCATTAGCAAGTACTCTTGGCCATAATAAAATTAACAGCTTTGGTGTATTTTATGAAGACATTTACATTCATCTTCTTCATGCTTTACACTTGTTCTCCAACAATATTTTTCACATGGTGAAAATTTGGTAAGTGTTGCTGGCTTCCTATCTGAGGCTATACCCTCTCTGGAAAATGCTCTGAATAGGGAGGATGCCATTGGAAAGTCCTAGTTGCTGTTTGTGAAATTTTATTTTATGCTTATGCTTAAATTAAAAATAAAAAAAAAATTATTGCAAATATTCCAGTGAAGGTTGAGAGTTTCCTAAATATGTGGCAACGACTTCAAGGGATTTTTGCTGTCAACAACATGGCAGGAAGAACAGATCCATGATGATATTTCTTTCTTTCCTTTCTCTGTTTATTAAATACAGAGGAGATAATTGCTTTGGTTTGTTCACAGCTGGCACTAGATAATAAGTTTTCTTTTCATTAGACATGTAGACCACTGACATGCTTGCTCAGCTTCTCCAGTTTCATCAGATACAGTCTTGGCTGATTTTTGTATGTTTAAAATGAAGGCTCCGTTTGGTCCCAGTAAGCACATTGAGTATTTTTGTAATTGAAGGCCGTGAATAAAATTTTGTTTTGGTGGAAAGAAGTATTTTAAGAGCTGGGTATTTTCCACCTCTATGCATTAATGAAAGCACAAGTGGACTGAATTTCAGAGCCCAAGATCCATGGGGACAGGAGAAGTGATCTGATCCACTGGTCACTGTGGGAACCTGTATGTCATGAGGTGAGAGTACATCTACGACTATAAAATTAGATAAGATCTAAAAATCTATGGGGCTTTTTTACATTTCTGGACAATCCTAGCTTTAAAAGAGAAAGTGATCCTGAATGCTTGCACACTCACTGATCTTCACTTTCAGCTTTTTTAAAATTAATATTTATTTTCTTTATATTAACGAATCATATTTATTAAATTGAACACAATTTATGCAGAAGAAATATTAGCTGTAACACAAAATTACCTACTGAGCTCAAAGTCTGCAAGAAAAAAGGAAAACAGCTGTGATAATAAGATCTGGCTTCACTTACAACACATGTGCAACATGAATCACTAGAAAGACTGCTTGTTTCTGTTACTGAATGGCCTCAAAAGAGGACATTGCCAACCATTTATACATGTGCGTTTAGAAATAGCTTTCAATACAATGAATAATTAAGGAAGTCATATCTCACTGTGTTGTTTCCACCACCCGTGTAGCACTTGTTTTCAACCCTAGCTCAAAAATATCATCTCATCATCAATGACCTAGAATTTATTCTCCATCTTTGGCTGGTAGGAACAATGGAGTAAGAACTTGGAGTTGCTTAATCTATTCAGGCATTATGGTCCCAATTAATGTTGTATATTCTTATCATGCACCTACAGAGCCTGTTGAAATCTTGTCATTGTAATACTGAAGTAGATCTGATCTGATGTTTCAGAGTAAAATTTAGTTTTGATTCATTGCTTAGGAAGCTGCATGGAGAAATTGTAAAAGTTGATGTGAAATGACTTTAAGCAGATGAAGACTCAAGATTAATTACATAGTGTTGAAAAGTGTTTGATTTCAACTATAGGTATGGATTTGACAGGAAGAACAACTTTTGTGCTTTCCTAGGTCAGTGGGATTATTCTGGTCTGAGCTACTGCAACTTGGAGGCAAAATTTTGCCTAAAAATGAATTATCTTGACTGAAAATAGACAATATTCAAATTTTCATACCCCAACCCTATCAAGAAAGTTTTCTCTGGGAGGCTGTGGGAAAGATTATCATTGATAAAAAAGAATAGCATTTGAAAACTTCACTTATTTAAGAATAGATGCAAATTTGAGGGGGGAAGTTGGTTACTTTTTCTACAGTAGCATTTAAACATTTTCTCAGGAGGCTCTGATAGCCAGTTAGATTCTTTAGAAGCTGTAGCACACAAATGAAGAAAAGGATGTTTGTTGTCATCTCTTTAAATCTCTAATGCTTCCTTCATTAAACTTCGTGCAAAATCTGGACTGTTGGTTCATGTAGAAGTCCTTTCCTTTTTGCAGTCCTCTTCTCTGTTTGGTCTTCCTTCTTATTAGTGATTCTGGGGATATTTTATACCTTGTGCACATTTTTTCTTATTAAAAATACAGAAGTAAACATTGCTCTTCACTGTTTTGGAGTAAATCCAGAATTAATGCTGTCATAGAGCTTCCTTCATTTTTGTAGCACTATATATCAGTACTCTGAGCCATTAGTCCCTGCATAACATAAAATTTAACTTCTAGACAACCAAAATGTTTCAGTGAAATGTTTTTTCCATTTTTTGTCATTAATCAAAACAACACGTTTCACAGAAACACAAGCTCTGATCGTTCTTTGTGAAAAACTGAAAATGGATTATCTTGTTACAAAATGTAAATCTCTGGAACCTGAATGACATGTTTCAACTACCCACAAATCAGATTCTTGTTCCCAATAAACTTATTTTCTGGTTTTGTTTTGTTTAGTCAAAAAGCTTGTCAAAATCTCAGAATGACACATACAACAGAAAATCAGATTGCTGCCCACCTCTGTTAGTTTCTATAATAGTCTTCAACTACAAGGAGGAAAACTGAGGCATTAGGAACAAAACTGTTTTGATGACAAGATGCATCTGAACTTCTTATTTTCTGACAAATAAGAATATCTTTACTTTTCCCTTTGCTGCTTTCCAGTTTTCTGACAGTTATTTCTCTGCCTTTTCCAGCACAAACAGAAATGGAAATATAAACCTTGATTTAAAAACTGCAAACACTTTTCTGTGGTTATGGCGTGCACACACATGCTGGGCATATTTTTTATATGGTGCCAATTAAAAAATATATGTATCAAGGCTTAGGTTTTTATCTGATCATGGCTTGATGGATATTTATAATAAGAAGGTGCGCGTTTTTCAGAAGCACTTTTTTCTCCCTCAGAGTAGTAGCAGGTTGTCGAGTTTCTTACTTGACAGATAAGGGTGGCATTCACTCGAACAGGATCATCAAAACCAACTTTGACAGAGCAGACTTCAAAAATAATGTGCGTCAGTTTTTACTCTGTCAATGTAAATGCATATCCTCCAGTACTGGTTTCCACTTGTTTTATCTGGAATGTCTAAGACTAATGAATAAATCATAGTCCTGTATACATGCATGTATGCATATGTATGTGTGTATATGTATAATTCATGCCATAAATATCCGGTTTGGTCTGGCACATATATAAAAATGGAGGTGCGCTATACAGACACTGGTCTTTGCTTGACCTAGATGATTAATCAAGATTCAGATGAGGCAGATTATTTCATTTAGCAAGAAAAATAGATGAATGCAGGTTATGTTGATGCATTCTTTCTTTTTGTTTTCCCCACAAAGAACTTGCAGTGTTCATGGTCACCACTGGAAAGTTCTTTTGCTTATCACTTGTGGCTGTTTCCAGGCATTAATTGGTCCCAAATTGCTCATTAAGATTTCTTAGTCTGCCAGTTCCTTTGAGCTGTATGTGATGTTTCCTTCTGCCTTTTCTCTTTGGTTCTCTTGTCACATAAATCTTCATAAACAAGAGTCATTGCCTTTCCTTCCGCGCGTCTTTGTTTAGAAGAGCGGCACTAGCCAGGGTCTTGATTTTATTTCAAGTTTCTGGCTCCATACAGGGGCATATATTGTTGACATATTCCCTTTTATTTATAAAATACATTTGAAGAACAAAGCAAGACATATTTTGCTTGGAGCTCCATTTATTGGGCAGATTTTACACCACCTTACTTCAGTAATATTTAACCTGCTTGTGACTTTGAACATAAAATTGATAACTTCAGCATATGATTTAGCTTCTCTAGTCGCCACATCCTCATTTGGCCTTCAGCCTTCCCTCTCTGTTCTATCTTTTTTCTCTTCACAGGATAAGAGGTGGTCTTTGTTTTATAAATCACTGTGCAAATCCCCATTGTTAATTTGCAAACTATATTTTACATAGTGCTGCAACACTTCAGTATTGAAGCACCTGGAGAAAATCTGCAATATTGTTTGGAAATCAGCCCACAGGATTATGGGGTGCAAAGTGTGTTTTTCTGTGTCATTTCCAGAAAAAGAAGATGATTTAGATCTCATTGATGTATAATTAGTACCCAACAAGTAATATCTTCATTGGACAAGAAGAAAGGGATGGAAAAGGGTCCTCAAGAGGAAGGTCCCTGACTAGAGCTGTTAGCATCAGCATGAGGTGCTATTGGGTTTTAGTAGATATGATACACTAATAGGGGCAGTTATCCCAGAATACAGTCAATGTCGGTATGCTGGGGCTCCCAATACACTAATTACTCTATTTAACATAAAGAGATTTGTGAAATAGTATTTGGAAAGAAAAACCGAGCTCTGTAATCTCTAGGCTGTGGGATTCCTACAAATGCTGAGTCCTGGATCAAGTGCTCTCCCCATGAGAATAAATGACAAATTACTTATTTTCTTCTTTCTTCATGATATTTGAAATGCAGGATGTCTGTCAAACATTTTCAGTCTACTTGTTCTCCCCTAAACATAGCCAATTTATGACAATCAGAAAGGGCCAAGTCTAACATGACTTTAGTGTATTCTAGGACACTTCTGCTTTTCAAATTACATCTGATTACTTCCAGGTATTGGACACTACTGGTGACTACATTATAAGAGATTTTTTGTTTAAATGCACTCAAGTACATTGTAAGGGAAGACAGAGGAAATGCATTTGTTGAAGATGGCTTTTACATTTCTGCTCAGGCACCAAAGAAGAACTTGAGTTTTCCGGAGGGTTGCATAGCTGCTGAGTTTTTGACAACTGGGCTATACCTGGATGAGCAGATCTCTACAGAAACATGGCCCTTCTGCCAGGTTCTGACTGGAAGCTGATTCTTTTAAACAAGAAGCCAGTCGTGGTTGCTAAGAATTTTGTCTGAACCCTGGAAATTCCAGGTGTTTTTTCCCCCATGCATGCAGAGGCACAGTAGATCACTGGGGGGGTCTGCATACCCTGCAGCTGCAGCCTGTGCACTTCTGGTCAGTTCACCTGCACTGAGTTACATACTGCCACCTCCAAGCTGCCCCAAGTCCCTAAGGTAGCAAGTTTATGTACCTTTATATTAGTCAGTGATTGCATGCATCTGACTTATGTTTAGGCTGCCTATGGTTTGCAAAATAATGTATGTAAAGTTCTGTAGATGGACATGAAGACAAATGATTCCTAACCTCACCTTTTCCTAAAGATACTTTGTTGTTACTGACTACGAATGTCACTGTCTGGCCTTCTTCAATGATATTTGCTATTAGTCAGGGCTGTTAAGCCCAGCTATGTGTTTGTATCTTTGTCGGCCCTGGCTGGCTATAAATATCACCATTGTATATTGCCACTGAAAGCTGTGTAAATCATTCTCCAGGTCAGTCCGTTGTGAGAGCTGTTTGCTCTGAAATCCAGCACTCACCGCGGCTTTCAAAGGGCACGTGCAAGTTAAAACAGGGTAAATAGAAAAGATCTGCACCAAGACTAGCAGCGAGCTTCTGTGGTGAATTGCTCTATGAAGAAAAGGATCACCTGGTGGATCCAGAGTTCAATACAGTCATCTGATGTTTTCCTATATACTGTGACCTGCAGACCACGTTCCTAGAGATGTTTCTGCCTCAGGCAATTACCATATTGTCCCTCTAACACAGGGATGGAAGGAAGGCATGCTCAAGTCCAAAGTGATTTCATTACCACTACACCTAGGCTCTCATCTGAGTCAGAAGTATGATTAATTCAAATTATGTAACTGATTAGCAAGGTGTGTGTTTATATGAAAGATATTAGGTTGAAAATATGGAAGGGGCTTAATTTGTGATTTGAAGATCTGAGTTCATTCAGCTCAACAGGAAGGATGTTCCACCCAGTATGGGCTGCTGAAGGGTGGTTAAGATGGGAGCAGTCACTGTAGAACAGGGCAGCAGCTTTGTTTGCTGTTTGGGCTGGTGATAGAGGCACTTACAGGTTCTGAAGGAACATTTGCATTTCCCAGTCAGCTGTGGGCAGATAGTGGTCAGGTCAGGAAAAGGCAAAACTCATTTTTATTAACATTAGAAATGAGGGTGAGAAACAAGAGGAAGAGATCAATACTCACATAACACTAAACCTTCCCTTTGCTTTCTTTTGCACAAACCACCCCGGTTTCAAGTATCAGAGTGTGAATGTAGTGCAAGCTAAGTGCTGTGCACTGGCTCTGTGCCTGCTGTGTAGTGTGAGCAACTCCACTGTCAGCCTGTGTCCAAGATGTCCAACTGGAGAGCTGGCAGGGACTGCTGAGCGTGCAGTGAATTCATCCCAGGCTACTTGTGCTTAGACAAGCTGCCCAGAGGTTACTGGTAGCATTTCAGGGATGAGGCTGGGTTTCATCTGTTGTTTTTTCTGTTTGCTTGGTTTTTTGCTTTTGAGGGAGGAAAAGTAGGTTTACGTTATGGTCACAGACTTGGTAAGTTTAGAGTTGTTTGACAAATCTAATATATTGCTTGCAAAGTTTGTGAAACAGCAAACTGCAAGAGACTGGAATATCTACAGTAACAAGGAGCAAAACAAGACAGACTGAGCGACTAGGGTGTTAAATAAAGTCACAACAAACCTGTCACAGGTTTTCTGATAAGCTTTGGAAGAACACCTGACAAGTCACATTAATAGCAGCAATTATTGTTGGATTAAATTAGTGCTTTGAATGCAAAGGCGCTATTACTTTGCCTTGCTGTCTTCCTAAGAAACAATGTTTTGGTCACCGCATCCTACTCTGTGAAAGCTGCTGAGCAATTTTATTTTCATATTAATTTATGATGGTCCTTTTCTATGGGGAGATGATTTTATTTTGACAAAGTGCAGTAGCACTGAAGAACTCCTAATATTTAATATATAGAGAAGGTCATGAATTCATATCCATGCTGGGGCAAATATTAGAGTATATATGCCAGAGATGAATGGCACTTGTGTTATGCTACACTGCTAAGGAAGACAGTAAATCATAAGAAGTTACTTCTCACCTTGCTGAAGTTGTAAAATGGATATAACATTTCTTTATATTGAAAGATCCAATTAGGAATGGGGAAGGCCAGGTCATACAGAGCAGGGCTTCCCAAAGGCTGAAATTACCTCTCCAGGGTAACCGAGACCTTTCGGGACATCGAGAACAAAGTGAAAATCAGTAAATACCTGGCTGCCCATCACTGTTTCTCTGCACTGTCATCATGAACTTTCATCTTGACATCTGATTAAGAAAAAAGAGAGATTGCTTTGGCACCCCTGTTAATGTAGGGGTTTGTGTTGCTCTTGTTCCAGCTCCAGGCCATGGTGCAGAATTGCTGAGGCAGTTCATGGGAAATGCTGTGAAATTACTCTTGGGGAATACATCAGGGTTTGTGGGATATTTTTTTTCCTTTGTTCTTCCTTTGTTCCTATGTTCTTCTCCATTACCTCATATTGCTGTAAGATTTGACAGGTAAATCTTAGGCAGCAGCACTTCTAAGAAGGCTGCCCAGCACGTTTCAGTCAGTGTGAGGGGGAATATTTGGGTACAGTGTGGCCTGGCCTCTTTGCCTCCCAGCCTAGGAAAAAGCAACCTTTGCCGTCAGTTGCTTTTAAATGAAACTGCTTTGCTCCGGGGGAACTCAGCACTCCCTGAAGTCCTGAGAACTGGTAAATAGCAAAGCTATATTTATTATATTTGGAAAAACTGGAGTGGGCTTAACTGTAAAGGCCAATTAAGTGTACAGAGGAGAGAGGAACAAAATGTTCGGGACAAACAAGCTGGAGAAACTGTCACACATGAAAAGGAAGTGATGGACAGGTTTTTATTACGAGGTGAGTTTTCGGATGGGGGTGGCTGGCTTTCCAGCCAAAGTCTTTAATTTTTATCTTTTGACCAATAAACAGATGAGACGATGACCTTAAACAGGTATTTAAAGAAGCACAGTGATTTTATATGCTTTCTTCTTTTTTTACTGACTCCTTCCTTCATTTGGAGTTCTTTATGTCTTTGCCATCTTCTCTTTTCTGTCTACTCTTTTTCACCGTATCTTTTGGATATTTCATACATAAAAGCAGCTAGAAGGTTAAGCAGACCTTGGTCCTGCTAGGTTACCTTTTCTATGAATACTGATAGCAGAGCGATCACTCCTTGCACCTTACTTTCACTGCCTGGAAGAGAGTGATACAAATATTTAATCCATGCTTATTAAACATGTTAAAGTCTTCTGCTGGGAAAAGTGTTATATCATAGACCCTTCACTTGACTGCCCTGCCCCAATGTTGAAGACAGTTAAGGAAGCATTTTAGCATTACTTGCTTTTGAGGGACATCAGACATTTAACGTTAGCTTAAGATAATTACGTGGCTTTGTGATAAGAATATTTCAGATTAGTCAAACCATCTAGCATACATAGACTAATTACTAGTTGTCACACCTCCATTTTACCAACACTTTGGCCGAGCTGAGGAAACCATCCAGAAGCTTGTTCTAGCTATGTGTGATTGCATTAATTTCTTTTGGTTTATGTCATAAGCTTGATTTTTTTTTCGTTTCATTTTTTATTTAATTTGCAGGGTGTTCACTTGTGTTTAAAATGTGTGGACTGTTCAGTCCCTCTCACACCTTTAGCAACAATCCTCCTTTTACAACATTCAAAATACTGTAGCGACCTTAATATATAATGGTTTCCAAAGGCTTGGAGAACAACATCCCAGCTCTCATTTGCATATTACCATCTTTATTTGCTGAAACAAGTGGGAACTGAAGGAAGCTACTACTACAAGCAGTCTGTGCCACCAGCTGCAATGCACATCTTCATGGATAGTTTATAAGCAAATTCTTCAGTATTGCTCCTATATTGTTTTAGGGGTTTTATCCTGCATTGGGATCCATGCTTGATAATGTATGAAAAAAATAACAGACTCCCTGATAATATATCTATCTTTAGCAAATTATTTAAATTCATTTAATTGTGGGTATAGAATAACATAGAGGTGTAGAGAATACTAACCAGTGGGGAGAAGGATTGGTCTCTGGAAGAGCCAGTTTGCCTTTTATGTTTGGTGCAAGTATGTATCATTCAGCAGTAAAATGTGTAGTAGTTACAACATTAGCTGATTGGAGAGTTAATAACTTTGATGCAGAGAAATTAACAAAAGAAAATAGATGGCATTTCTAATAGCAGTTAAGGGGCATAATTGTTCTATCTAACAACTGATTGAATAATATGTCAAGCAATATCAACATCAAAAAGAAGGTAAACGGCAAACAAGTAAATGAAACAATGATAGCTTTTAAGGTTGTAATATTTGATTGGGAAATAAACGAGCCTGGCATTATGTAAGGACTTGTCTACATGGAGAAATTCATCAATGTAACTACATTGGCATAATTATACCTTTCAAAGCACATAAGCTGAACAAAGAAAACACAGTTGCTGCAGAGTAAGATTCTCCACATGAGGAGTTACATAGCTCTAACTTCAGTGTCATATTGTACTGGTATGGTTGCAGCAGTAAATTTGCCCATGAAGACAAGCCCTAAATCATTTGAGGGTCTGCTGCCACATGCCAGTCCAACTCCCCTTGCACCAGGCTGTAGCATTTCGCTCTGCCCAGCAACGTATTGATGCTCCGAAGGATGCAAAGCCACACGGTGAACCATGTTGCTGTTCAGGCTGTAAGATATAATGCAGTAAAGTGGTAAATATCTTTTAAATGCATTCAGTTTTATAACACACAAAACACACACACACACACACAGCCACATTTTACTAGGGCATATTTTCCAATTGTGATATTATCATTTTTAACACTCTTTCACGTGCATGCTAGGAAGAAAAATAAGGGTCTGTTGTTCCCTACACCTTAATGAAGTTGATAAATAGTATCTTGGTGACATTTGGATAAAAAGTTCACTCAAAGCTTTGTGTTTGCAAAGAGTCAGTAATTTCCATGACTCAAGTTTTGATAAGCCAAATTTGAAACCCAGTTGACTGAGAAGGAAAAACTCATTTCTGCTCCAAGGGTTTGAGGTGATTCCCTCTGCCACCACCACTGCACTGACAAGAAACACTTCCGAGTGTGGAAGGGAGCTGGAAAATCAGCACTGGATTACTG
>JANHGB010143511.1:0-15501 GCA_026283785.1 Coracopsis vasa
AGTGATCGATTCGGCGCCTCCCTTAAATTATTCATCCCGCCTCCCTGGCAGCGTGTGGCGGTGTGAGCTCGTCACCAGGCCTCCCGCCGCCGCCGCCGCCGCCATCGCTCCCCCTCCATCCATTGTGCCACGCGGTCATTAACCCAGCCGCCCAACCGGAAAGCGGCGGCGAGGGACGGAGCAGAGGAAGGAGCAGCCGCAGGACGCCGGTACGACTGCCCCGGGCGCGCAGGCCCCCGAGGTCGCTGGGAGCCCCAGTGCGCCCGCCTCCGACTCGGCGACGTCGGCTACCCCCAGCGCGCCCACCAGCTCCGCGAAACCGCCGACGGCGACGGAGGTGCAGGACAAGGCTCTGCAACGCACCGCCGCGGAGTTCGTGAACGAGCGGGAGAACCAGGCGTCGCACTACCGGAAGAAGCCGCAGGATTGGATCGCCGACGTGAAGCCGTACATGACGACGGCGGGCCACAAGGAGCTGTCTGAGAGCGCCAGTGGCGGCCTCTCCGCTGGCGGCAATGCGTGGACGGTGTCCCACGATGAAGGGTTGGCGGTGAAGACCGAGGTGGGGCAGTGCAAGGAGCTGTCCCAGGCAGGGTCCACGGCGACGACGAAGACGGTGTCCTGCCCGGTCATGGACCTCGTGATCGACAAGGAGGGGAAGAAGGTGGCCACGAACAAGGTGCCGCCGATGTGGCCGTATGTGGGGGAGCAGCAGGACGCGCTTCTGGAGATGAAGAAGGAGGGTGGGGGTTGGAAGGTGAACAGGGACGCAACTGGATTGGCCAACTGATACAGGGAGTCTCGCGCTCGCCCCTGAACCGCCCGGCGACCCTATGCTCCAAACTGCTCGACCTGCTACATTGAGACTGAGACTACTTCTGGGAGGCCCCCTATGGCACGCAGCTCGACCGTGAACCCGAACGTGGACTCGGAGCCCGAGGACTACACCCGAGCCACCGAGTTCTCCACGGAATCTGCTGAACGCGAGCGCGAAGACGTGCGCCAGGATGCCCGGGCGACCGCGGAAGCGCTGCGCGAGAACCTCAGCGAGCGCACCGCGGAGGCCCGCATGGAGGTGCCCACGGTGCGCACCGAGTCCCTGAACCCCCGCAAGAGCCGTCGCCTGCCCAGCCCCAGCTCCGAGCGGCAGTTGCTGTCCTCGAACATGAAGAAGGACTACAACAAGGCCAAGCGTGGGTGGGTCGAGGGGATGCCCAAGAGCCACTACCAGGCGATGAAGCGCACCATGTCCAACAGGCAGACCCTGGAGGGCGTGAACCGTGCGCTGAACGGCGCGGTGGGGATGCGGTCGGAGCTGAAGCCCGCCACCCAGCGTCGTGTGCGCGAGATCGACCGGGCGATCCAGTCGTTCGAGTCCACCAACGAGCGTGAGCACATCGTCTACACCACGCTGAGGTCCCCGCGTGACCACGGGAACTCGCGCAACGCGCTGCGACGTCGCCTGGAGGAGATGAGCCAGGGTGGGGAGGACTCGACGATCACCTTCGACTCCTACATCCCGGCCAGCCACTCCATGGGCACGTTGCAGGACGGCCCTGACATCGTGATGGAGGTGCGGACGAAATCCGGGGCGTACCTGGGCACTTCGGACACCACCCCGGACGCGAGCCACCTGGTGGGTCGTGGGCGTGTGCTGCGGCCTGTGTCCGTGCACGAGGCGTCGTATGTGAAGGCCGACGGGACGCGGGGCACCCGCACCGTGGTGCAGATGGACGACGTGACCCCTGACGGCCCCCGCGCTGAGGGCGACACCGCCTGAGCCGCTGACCTGACCAGACCGAGTAGAGAAGCACCACGAGAGGATCGTTGAGATGACTGAGAACAAGGACAACCAGGAACTGGAAGACGCGCTGCTGGCTGAGGAGCGCGAGATCGACGGTGCTGCGGATGAGCGCGCCGTGGACCGTGACATCCAGGCTTTCGAGGGATTCGGCAGCGCGGGTGTTGCTCCGGCGAAGCTCGGCGGGGTCGATTACACGACGAGCCTGGACTGATCTCGCTGCGCTCCCCGGTTTCCGTTGTGTACCTGCTACACTAGCACACATGTTGCACAACCACCGAGGAGCAAGGCCGTGAAAGCCACCGCAGAGAAGGACGCCCTGTTCACCCTGCTGGGCTGGCACAGCAAGACCTCCCCCGCGGGCCTGGTGCAGATGTCCGTCGCCGAGCACGACGCGCCCCTGGTCATCGAGTCCGCGTCCAGCGACAACGGCTGGCAGCGATCCACGCTGAGCACCACCACCTCAGAGCCGGGCACCGCCGCGTTCTCCGCGCTACGCACCATGGCGCAGAGGAAGGTCAGCAAACGCGCCGCCGAGGTCACCCTCGACTCCGACGACACCCACATGGTGTCCCGCCTGGGCCGCAGCACGGCCACGTCCCCGCTGGTGATCGACGTCCCCTCGTTCTGGAGACCCGAGCAAACCCCCGACGGGCGCGACCCGTTCACCGTCATCGCCGAAGTCGAGACGAGCGAGCTGGCATGGATGCTGCGAGCGGGCGACGCGATGCGCTCGCAGGACCCGGCGCACCCCACACACGCGGCGACGCTGGTGGTCGAGGGCACCACGGTGGCTCTGCACGCCACAGACGGCTACCGCATGGGGTTCGCGCAGATCGAGTCCCTGATCCCCGGGGTCTCCACCCACGCCTACATCTCCCCGTCAGCGCTGCTGGCCCCCGTCTCGGTGATGGGTCAGGCGCAGACCGTGGAACTCATCGCCACCGACGGGCACATCGGGGTGCGTGGGGCTGGCACCGTGATGGCGCGGGCCACGACGGCGGCGGGGCCTCCTCCGATGGAGAAGCTCCAGGCGCAGGCCGCGCAGGCGCTAGAGCAGTCCCCTCCCGTGCAGGTGCCGGTGGCGGAGTTCGCTGACGCGGTCACTGGTGTGGGCCTGGGTAAGAACGGGTCCACCCTGGTGGAGGTGGGGGAGGACTACCTCACGGTGTCCTCCGCGGCCTCGTCCTCGGAGATGGAGGGCTCCACCCAGGTCGATGTGGAGGCCAACGTCCCCGACGGCGCGCAGGGCAGCACGTTCAAGATCAACGCGGCCAACGCCGCCGCTGCGCTGAAGCAGATGCGCTGCCCCATGGTGTCCGTGACCCGGACCTCCAGGATGGTGGTGCTCGCGGAGCCGGAGGGCCCGCGCCCGTTCATGTCCAACATCTCGCTTGTGCAATGACCCGAGGAGCCCACGTGACCGATTCACGTCGTCGTATCGCCGCTACTGGAGTAGCGCTGGCCCTGGCGCTGACGCTGAGCGCCTGTTCCCCAGGTGACGACTCGGGGCAGGGCCAGGATGGGCCGGTGAAGGTCCAGGGCACGGTGCCCCTGACGATGCAGACCGAGGGGCGGTGGGAGGTTGCGATCCTGAAGGACGCCCCTGTGACGGTGACCCCGCTGGGTGCGCTCACCTGGTCCGCGGAGCACTCCGTGGAGGGTGAGAAGTACGTGCCCGTGCTGCTGTCCTCCGATGACGCGACCCCGCGGTGGACAGGGGAAGCCGTGAAGGCCGACCGAGTCCCGAAGCTGTCCTGGGTGGAGGACGGTGACGGCACATGGGCTGTGGCTCAGGTGGACCAGGGCAAGAAAACCACCCTGTACTCATGGAGTGGTCTCGCCAGCCACGAAGACACCCCGATCAGCGGCACCAAGGCGTTCTCCGGCAAGGAGCACGCCCCAACCGTCCGGTTCTCCGGCAGTGGCGTGCTGGTGACGGACGCGAACGTGCCTTCCGAGAAGCCGATGATCTTCTGGCCCAAGGACGGCAGCACCACCACCTACGACAGCGGCCCCAAGCGGGACGGTGCCGCTGGTTCTCCTGTGGGGGTGTACGACGGCGGGTTCCTCGTGGAGTTCCCCAAGGGCGGGTTCTCCTACGCCTCCGCCTCAGGCGGTTGGGCCTCCACGGACGTGTCCCCAGAAGGCTCCAACCCGCAGTCGGGGAAGATCATCGCCCAGGGCTCCGGGTACGTGGTCTCCGAGTGGGAGCGACCCAGCGACAAGAAGAAGACGTCCAAGACCCCGATCCTCGCGGTGCACTCAGCGAAGACCGGGCAGCTCTTCGCGCAGTACGACGTGCCCGAGTCCGCGACGGGTGCTCTGCGTGCGCAGAAGAACACGGGGGTCGAGGTTGTCTCGGACGCCGCGCGCCGGTGGCTGGTGTGGGGTCAGTTCGGGTTCGACCTCAACAGCAAGGAAGGGCACGTCCACGACCTGAAGGGAGGGACGCCAACTGCTGTGGTCGATGACATGCTCTACGTCAAGGGCGCGGGCTCCCTGATCGAACCGCCCACGTCGGCCTCTGCCTCCCCGTCCCCGTCGTCAACAGCCAGCCCCGTGTCCTCCGCGGCGAGCGCCTCGCCGTCGTCGTCCGCGGGGCCGGTCCCGGATGGGTTCTCGGGGGTGACGGGAGTGGACTTGACCACGGGGCAGCCGCTTCCAGGGTTGCCGTCGCTGTACCCGATTGGGAAGACCTCGACCGGGCAGTACGTGCTTCGAGATGACGCGAAACCGTCAATATACGCAGTGGGTATTCGCTAGATTCGACCTATCTGCTACGCTACGAAGCACTGAGAAGACCTTTACCTCATTTCAGGGATACGAGGGGGCTGGGCCACGGCCCAGCCCCCTTTCTCACACTCGCTAGGAGATCGGCATGGACACGGACCTCGTGGACGTCTTGGAGGAGCCCTCCGACTCAGTAGTGGCGGCTACGCTCGGGGACTTGCCCGAGGACCCTGTGGCGCGTGCCCAGGAGCGGCTGTCACGGCTGCGCAGCACGTTCGCGGCGAGTCTCGCCATCGTCGCCCAGATGCACCAGGACAGGGACTGGGAGCACCTCACCCGAGAAGACGGCAGCGCCTACACCTCGCTGGCTGAGGTCATGGTTGACGTGTTCAACGTGTCCGCGTCGATGGCCCGTCGGTACGTGCAGGGAGCCCGCGATTTCTACGTTCCCCTGTCTGAGCTGACCGTGGACGGAACCCGCATCGAGATCACCTCCGGGGACGTCGCGAAGCTGGGGCAGTCGGGAATCGCGGAGGCCGTGGACACCGCCCGCGAGCGCCTGGAGGGCGTGGATGACCCGGAGGAGGCCTCGCGGATCATCTCCGATTCTGTGGCCGAGACCAAGGGGCGTGCCGCGAGCGCGGACGGTGACGGCGGGGCGGGCTTCGATGGGTACGACCCCGACCCGGCACCCGCTCGTCCCGACCGCGGGCAGGACTACGGTGCGGACATGATGGGCGACCTTCCTGACGATGATGGGAGCTTCGACACCGGCCCCGCCGCGGATGCCTATGGGCCGGTCTACACGGGCCTGGAGGAGGACGAGGACGTCGCTTCCGGCTCGGGGGTGACGGGGTCGGGTGCTGATGCTGTGGAGCGCATCCTCGCGGGCGCGTCGAGCTTCGGCACGGAGGAGGAGCGGACCTCGTTGCCGCCGCGGCTGCGCGAGGTCGCCCACGCTCTGCACGTCCTGGCGGGGATGGACCCCGTGGAGGTGGGGGAGCTGATCGACTACGACACCCGCGGGGTGCTCTCGCCTGCCGACGACGCGTTGACGGCGGTGAAGCGGTTGCGGTCCACGGTGGAGACCGCCCCGTGGTTCATCGCGCGGATGACCCAGGAGTGAGCGCCGCGCCCATAGGTGCATGACCGACGAAGGGGACGTGATGAGCTGGAAACGACAGGGCGGTAGCGGGGTGGCTGCGGGGGACGTGCCGCCGAGAGAACGCCCGGCAGGGCTACCGCGGGTCGAGGACGTGGGCCGCAAGGCGTACCTGATCGAGGTGCTCGACAGATACCTGCTGCCGTCGTGGTTGCTGATGCTGTTCGTGGCCCTGTGGTTTGTTGCCCCGCAGTTCGTGGTGTTCGTGGGGGTGATGTTGCTGCTGCTGTCCCCGTGCGTGCTGCTGCACGAGTGGGGGCACTATGTGGTCGCGCGGCGCGCGGGCATGGAGGTCAAGGAGTTCTCCGTGGGCTTTGGGCGGCGGCTCTGGTCCCGGGTCAGTCCAAGGACGGGGGTGCGCTGGTCGTTGAAGGCCCTGCCGCTGGGTGGGTCTGTGGCTGTGGCGGGGATGACCGTGGAGGAAGTCACCCGTGATGGCACGGACCCGGCGCGAGCGTATATCTACGCCCCGATCTGGGCGCGGATACGGCTGGCCTTGGCCGGGGTGACGGTGAACCTGGCCCTGGCGTTCCTGGCGTTCATGGCCATCAGCGTGGCCCTGTCCCTCCAGGCAGGAGCGTCCCCGCTGGCCGCTGCGTTGGGGGCACCCGTGTCAGCGGTGCTGATTGTCGCGGCTCTGGTGGGGATGACCGCCACGGCGCTGTGGACCACAGTCACGTCCCTCGGTGCTGAGGGTGGGGTGTCGTCGCTGCTCACCGCCCCCGCCGCGATCCAGGACGGGCTCCTTTCCTCCACGGAAGCTGGGCTGAGCCCGTTCGTGTACTACGGGATGGTCTTCGCGGGCCTGAACGTGTCCCTGGCGTTGGTGAACATGCTGCCGCTGTACCTGTTGGACGGAGGGCACGCGGCCACTGCCGCGGTCGATGGTGTGCGCACGCTGTCAGCGCGTCGCCGTGGAAGCACCGAGCGCGTTGAGCCGCTGCCGTCGGAGCGGTTTGCGGTGTTCAACAAGCTCTCTGGGCTGGCGCTGCTGTCCTTCATCCTCATTGTCTATGGGCGTGACCTCGTGGCGCTCGTGACGGGCTCCGTCTCCGTCCTCTGATCCCCTCACCCTGACCCGCGCTCTAGGGGTGAGGTTCACTACAGGTCCCCCAGGTGTGCTAATGCACCTGGGGGACCTGGCCATCCTGGGCTTGTGCGCACTAGACTGCTAGTGTGCGGATGGGCTCCCCGCCGCACCCCACCACCAGCCACCGCGCGCCCCGCGCGCAGGGACGAGGACAGCGATGAACCCCCAGATCACCCGCGCTCTGCTCGCCACCGCCGCGCTCACTGCGGCCTACGTCTTCCTCTCCCGGTTCGGGCTCGGCTTCATCGTCATCGTCGCCCTCGTTGGCTACCTCGCCACCCTCGCGATCCGGCATCTCCGCTCCCGCCCCGCAGGCGGCTCAGCGCCCCTGAGCGACGTTCGTAGCTGGCTGGCTAAAAGCCCCCACGGACAGGAAGCCCCGCGCTCGCAGGGTGCGGAAGAGACGCAGGCACGCAGGGAGCGGGAGCGTCGGGAGATGGACTGCGGGCTCACGCACCAGGAGCGGGAGCTGTTCCGGGAGATTGTGCGCGGCGCTGACGGCTCTCCCCAGGAATGACGGTCCCGGAGCGCGGGTGCGCGTAGTCCCTGTAATCGTTGGACCTTTCAGGTGCCTTGTGTTGTCTGGGTGCTACGGTTGAGGGGTACACCCCCAAGCGACGGGAACAACCCCGCCGAGTCACACAGAAGGAGTGGAACCCATGGCAGTGGACAAGAACGAGGGATTCGGCGAGAAGGTCAAGGACTTCTTCTGGCAGAACCCCGACGACCGCTCCTACGAGGACGCCGGGGGTGACGACCGCGTGCCGGAGAACCAGCGCACGAACGACCCCAAGGACGACTCGAACAAGTACGCGCAGGCTGCCGGGGAGCCTCTGCCGTACCCGGATCATGTGAACCCCTCCGACGCGGACATGAAGGCCGTGCCGGAGGACGAGGACGGGGTGCAGAGCTAACTCGTCCGAGCATAGGAAAGGGGCGTTGAGGTGATTCCCTCAACGCCCCTTTCTTATGTGCTAAACCGCCACGAAAGCACGCGGAATGGCAGGAAAAGGCCAATGGAATAAGGAGGTCTTGAGTTTCGAGACCATATCCAGAACACGGGTTGCTCGGTACGATCATGGAACAAGTCAATGAACACCGAAACCCAGACTCGCAGAGTTGGAAGCGCTCACTCCTCCTGTCGTGCGGGCTGGTCGTCCCAGAGAGAGGCCCCCCGTGGCTCACATGACCATCTACTCCAAGTCCGACTGCATCAAGTGCGACGCCGTGCTCCGCACCATCAACAAGGCTCTCCGGGCAGGCACCATCGCGCCCTCCCAGGTGACGGTGCAGATGGTGGACGGGACACAGCCGCGCCCCGGCAAGGTCGAGGAGCATGTGGAGGTCGTGAGCCTCACCGACCCCGCCGAGCAGGCATCGTTCCGGGCCTTTGTCGCCGCCCACCCCGGGTTGGGTCCCGTTCTGCCCATCGTCGTCCTGCGAGACGGCGACGACGCCGAGCTGGACGCCTTCAACGATGTGCTCCCGGACAGGGTCAAGGCCGCGGTGCGCGCCCTGGCGGAGACCGCCCCTGAGCTGGCCGCTAGTCGCTGACCCCATCCACACGAGCGAGGGCTGGACCGATCCTGGTCCAGCCCTCGCTTTATGCCCCGTCAAGCCCCACAGGCCCAGGCGTCCTCGCCGTCCACGGTGATCTCGCGTCGGGTCATGTTCACCCGGATCAGTGGCTTGCGGCACGCACGGGCCTTGCGGATCACCGCCGCAGTGCCCCCCGTGTTCCTGCCCTCCTTGTCCACGGCCACGAGCAGGTTGCAGTCACGCACGATGGTGTCGTTGCTGGCTTTGATCCACCGCGGGGCGTAGCTGCCGCCGTGGAGCACGGTGCGCGACGCCGCCGCCAGCAGACGCGCATGTTCCCGCTGGTCGTGCGGGTTCCAGCGGGCAGCCTGGTCAGGGGAGGGAACGTAGCTCCACAGCTTCACGTGCTGCTCCAGTGCCGCCTTCGCCCACACTGTGTCCGTCCCCAGCGCCATGCCGGAGATAGCGACCTGCATGCCATGATCGCGCCGCAGCGTCACCATCAGCTCGGGCAGCATCGCAGCGACCCACTTCCTCTCCGAGGCGCTCAGCGATTGGGGGCGGTGCCCCGTGGTGATGCCGACTCGGGTCAGGGGAGCCGTGATGCCGCGCAGGGAGGCGCGGTGCGCCATGAGCAGCCGACCGTGGGTGTTCGCGCCGGGCCAGTGGTAGTGCTTCTCGCAGGTGCACTGGCCCCAGTACATGTCGTGCCACACGTTGCCTGCCAGCAGCAGCGCCTCCCCGGTGTTGAGCAGCTCGCGGGCTGACTCTGAGCCGGGGACGAACTTCGCCGCGATCAGGGAGGTCATGACGTCCTGCTTCAGGTGCTCATCCCACCCGGGGCGCGCCGGGTGCCCCGCGCTGGCCCGAGAAGCTTTCCCCGGGGTGGGCTGGTCGTAGACCATGGCGCGCACCGCGGGGTCCGTGACTCTGGCGGCGCTGTAGTGGTGCGCCAGCGTTGGGGCGAAGCGACCGCCCCAGAGGACGGGCGTTTCGTGGAACACGGAGAGGAAGGAGTGCGGCCCGGTGAACGTGTCCACAACGTCGGGTGGAGTGTGCCGCGTGGGGGGCGGGGCGTGGTCCATGGGGCGGGGGTTCTCTCTGTCTCTGGCTGTGCTCTAGTGCGTACTATAGCACTCGTAAAGACAACGCCGGTTTGGCTTTGTTGCACAGGTGCTTTGGGGGATTGGTGCGACCCAATGCGCGACGGCCTGGACCCGCGCGCGCCGGTAGACTGGCATGGACACGTCACAAGGACTGAGAGCGAGCGCATGAGCGAACCGAGCTTCGACACCAACTTCTCCGACGACGCGGAATCCGCGGGGTTCGCTGGGCCACCCGAGGAGCTGGAGACCTTCGAGGACGAGTTCGCCGACGACTCCGACCGGCCCCTCGTCACCCCCGTTCCGATCCCCGAAGGGCAGGCCGGGTTCCTGCGGCCCAACGGGCAGCAGTACACGCCCCGGATGCTGGCCGGGATGCAGGACGTCGCGTTCGTCCGGGAGTGCGTCACCGCGCAGGAGAACGTGCTGCTGTACGGGCCCCCAGGCACGGGCAAGACCGCCCTGCCCGAAAGCGCCCTGTTCCTGGACGCAGCCCAACGTGAAGACGGCTCCTACGAGCACCTGGGGATGGAGACCATCGTGTGCTCCGTGGACACCACCGAAGCCGACTTCTTCGGCACGTTCTTCCAGGACCCCGAGACCGGACGCTTCCTCTGGTCTGCGGGTCCGCTGCAACGGGCAGTGGAGGCCAACGTTCCTTTCTACGTCGATGAGGTCTTCCTCTGCGACTCCAGGGTCCTCGCGTCCACCCTGTACCCACTCATGGACGGGCGAGGGGTACTGCGGGTGCCCATGAACCCGCGACTGCCACCGATTCCCGTCGGGGACAGGTTCTGTGTGATCGGAGCGGGCAACCCCGACGTGCCCGGCGCGAACTTCTCCGAAGCGCTGCGTGACCGTTTCCACCACCAGATCGAGGTCGAAACGGACTGGGAGCTGGCCCGGTCCCTGGGCGTCCCCCAGAGCGTCGTCAACGCTGCCAAGGCCCTGAACATCAAGCGCCGCGAGGGCGTCATCTCCTGGTCCCCGCAACTGCGAGCGCTGCTGGGGTTCAAGAACGACCGCGAACACTACGGCAAGCACTACGCCTACTCCGCGCTGCTGGGGAAGGCTCCGATCCCCGACCGGGACGAGATCGAGGACGCCCTGCACCGCTCAGCGAAGGACTCCCGCGGGTCCAGTGCGCTGTACCTGGGTGGGGAGCATGTGGCGTGATGCTCTCAGAGCGGGCGCGGGAAGCCCTGGAGGTGCGCATGGGCACAGTCATGCGCGCGCTGGCCGGGGATGCGGAGCTGAGCACGGAGCTGCTGTGGGATGTCGCCCGGGCCCCTGGGCAGCCGAACGCCCCGGCGTGGTTCTCGCCCGCGACGCGCACCGTGAGTATCAACGCGGTGTTCGCGTTGCAGGGTGCGGACCCGGGGGCTGTGAACCCTTTGACTCCAGCGGGGAGGCGGAAGCACCCGCACATCATCGGGTTGGGGGCCCACGAGGCGGCGCATGCCCGGTTCACGCGCTGGGGAGATGAGCAGATGGAGCTGCTGGGGGCGGAGTCGGCGTCGGTGCGTGAGGTAGTGACGCTGCTGGAGGAGCCGCGGATCGAGCGGCGTTACCTGTCGGTGCGTCCGCATGACCGGGGGTATCTGCGGGCGATGTCGGTGCTCGTGGACACGGCTCAGTTCGGTGCCCCGGATGAGGAGCTGCGGGAGGAGATGGAGGGAGAGGGTGAGGGTAGGGGGTGGGTGGACGGATGGAGGGCGGCGACGCTGTGCCTACTGACCCTGGCCCGCGGTGACGCCGGGGTCCTCGAACCCGAAGACCTCCGGCCCGCACGGCAGACGCTGTCTCTCGTCCTCGGGGACACCCTGGAGCGTCTGGAGCCGCTGTGGAGGGAAGCCCTGGAGCTGGAGGACGGGGACATGGCAGGGCTGGTGGACGTCGCACGCCGCTGGGTGGACGAGGTCGGGGAGAAGCCCCGTGGGCTGGTGTCGTTGGTGACCTGCCCGGGGGAGGCCCCCGAGGAGCCCGAGTTCGCTGACGACCTGCTCTGCGAGGACCCCGGGGTGGCCATGGTGGGGTCGGGGGCCCCGGATGTGCTCTCGGAGCTGATGGAGACCCTCACGGAGGACATCGGGCACGAGTCGCAGGTCGAGGCCGATGCGCAGGAGAAGGCGGAGTCTCAGGGGCAGGAGCGGGAGGCGCAGCGCAGGCAGCAGGCCCAGGACGCGAAGGACGCGAAGAAGGCGCAGGAGAAGGCGCAGGAGTTCTTCGACGACCCGAAGGGTGCGTCCAAGGTGGTGTCGCTGGCGAAGGATGGGCGGCGGGACCCGACGGACGAGGAGCGGCAGTTGGCGGTGCGGTTAGCGAAGGAGATCAAGCGTGCCCGTTTCCGGGAGCGCGACCGGGTGGTGACGCTCTCGGAGGTGCCCCCGGGGCGGTTGCAGGGGCGGGAGGCGATGTTGCACTCCGCGCAGCGTGCGATGCGGATGCCGACTACGGCCAGGCCGTTCCGGTCCCGGCGTAGCAGGTACACGGAGGAACCGCCGCTGTCGGTGGGGATCATGACGGACACCAGCGGGTCGATGTCCGCGTTCCAGGGGTTCGCGACGGCGTTCTCGTGGGCGTGCGCGCAGGCGGTGCAGGGGGTGGGGCAGTCGGTGTCGGTGGCCTACGACACCCGGGTGAAGGTGCTCAACGCCCCGGGGGAGTGTCCCCGGCAGCCGTACCCGTTGAAGGCCGTGGGGTCGGGGGAGAACTGGCGGGAGGCGTTCAACATTGTGGACGGCGCGTTGAACCTCACCATGGGCTCGGGCGCTCGCCTGCTGTTCGTGTTCTCCGACGGGGAGTACACCCCGTCGCAGGCGACCGCAGCGGAACGGGCGATGCAGCGGTTGGGGCGCAGTGGCGCGAAGGTCATCTGGTTCAGCCCGGTGCGGATGGACAACGTGACGCTGACGCGGATTGTGAACGCCCCAGGCGCGCATGTTCACCTGGTGGAGGTCAAGGAGACCTTCAGCTCCGTGCTGCGCACAGGCCCCCGCCGCCCGAAGGTGGATCAGGAGTCGCTGGTGGGGACGGTGCTGGATGAGATCACGGCGTCGCTGCGGCAGGGTCTGCGGCGCTGACAGCGACGGTCAGGAACGTGTCCGGGCTCTGCGTGGCCAAGGTCTTCAGCACAGCGCGCACACCCTCGTCGGTGAGGGTCCTGCCGGACACGGCGACCGGGCGGGATGTGTCCGCACCCAGCACCGCCTGCGGGTCCCCCCAGGACCGAGCGGTGGCCGTCTCCCACGATCCCTCGGCGGGGCGCGCCCAACGGCGCAGGTCACCAGCTTTGACCGCGTACTGCCCGTCCCTGCGCACGATGGGAGTCTTGGACACCCGGTGCAGGTCCGACATCCTCCAGATGCGGATCAACGCCCCCGGATACCCCAGGGCCAGGGGCATCGTCCCCGGGTACACCTTCATGCACTCGTGCCAGATCACGATGCGGGAGTCGTCGTGGAGCACAGCCTGCTGACGGCGCTCAGCCATCATCTTCTCCCGCACCTGCTTCTTCGCCCGCTCGGTCATGCCCTTGCCCACGCTGTCCGGCAGCGGGGTAGGGGCCAGGGCATCCCCGATGGCGCGCTCCAGCTTGTCCAGGTCCGGCACGTTGTAGGAGAACACGTCCCCGCGGTCCTGCGCGGCCTTCGAGGACGGCAAGGTGACGACCACCGAGGCCATCACCGGCTCGTCGATGGCCACCCACCGCCGACCCGTGCGTGCACTCCACTCCCGGGTGGCCTGGACCCCGACCTGCCGCACGGACTTCCGCCACGGGTCCACGCCCTTGGACTGCTCCACCAGCACCGGCTTGCCGTTGCGGTAGCCACCGAAGGACTTCGAGCCCTGCGGGGAGGGCGTGCCGTAGACCACGAACGACAGCACCGGGTCCACAAGGTCAGTGCGGATCGGGTACACCGGCACCGAGGACAGCGGAGTGCCCAAGCTCCCCGCGTCCTGGGCGACCTTCGCGTTGCGGGCGTTCGCTCGCGCCTGCGGCGACACCGCCTTCCGCGCCGCCTGCGCCGTGGCCTGAAGTGACCCCGGCTCCGGTTTCGTCCTCGTGCCAGCCATGACCATCAGCCCTTCTTGTACCCGTTGACCACGTCGCGCACGTGCTCGATGACGTCCTCCACGCCCGAGTGCTGGGCGCTGCGGGACCGACTCGCGGGAGCCTTCCCCGGCACGGCGCGCACCTCGATGAGCTTCTGGCCCGTGGGGATCGTGATGAGCGCGCTCACCGCGGAGTCCTCCTGCCGCACCTGATAGGTGGCCTTGAAGCCCTTCAGGGGCCGCACCTCCTGCTCCATCACCCGATACACCTCCTCCACCCCGGCCTTCACCAGCGGGTGGGATGCCCGGCAGGAGGGGCAGAACCGCTCGGTGGCCTTCTGCGACGCCAGCCGCTCCAGGTGCTCGGCGCACGCCGGTTTCCCGCACTTGTCGCAGTCCTTCGCGACCGGGTTGGGGCAGTCGTCCACGGAGCAGGTGGGAGCCGCCTCAGGTTCAGCCTCCGGTTCAGCCTCGGAGGGGGTCTCCTCGGCGGGGGTGCTCCCCGCGGGGACGTGGGCCTCGGGGAAGTCCTCCTCGCGCGCTGCGGGGAACACCTCGTGCCCCGGCCCGCCCTGGGCAGTGTCCGTCCCCTCCCACTCATCGGGGAAGGTCTCCTCGTCGCCCAAGCCCTCGGCTGCGCTCGCCGTGTCCTCCTGGACCGGCTGGGCGGGTGCGGAGCCCTCACCCGTCGGGGCCAGGGCGTCGTCGTCCGGCAGGCCGCTGGTGTCGTCGCCCGAGCCCGCAGCCTGGGAACCCTCCCCGATGTAGTTGCCTTCCTCGTCGAAGTCCTCGGGACGCCGCGGCCTACCCGGGGGCAGGGTGAACACCCCGTTGGGCGGAGCGTCCCCGCGGGGGAGCCACTTGTCCAGGGTCTCCATGTTCGTCTTGCCGCCGAACCACGAAATCTGGACCTTCTCGATGTTCTGCCCGAGCGCGTTCATGATGCGTGCGCGACCGGGGATCGTCTTCGCCTTCTTCTCCCCGCCCTCGAAGACGTACCGGGTGGAGGGCAGCGAGGGGATGTCCTCTCGGTCCCCGAACATCGTGCGGAGCTGGGAGGAGTCCATCTGCCCGGTGATCGCACGCACCGGCAGGTTGCGCATCAGCGCGGACCCGATGGCTGTCATCTTCACTTCCTGGGCGATGAGCACCGTGTGCATCCCCACGTTGCGGTACTTCCGGGCGTGCCAGCCCGTCAGACGGGTGACGACGTCGCGCGCGAAGTTCTCCTTCTCGACACGCTCGTCCCCGTTGGCGGCTTCCTTGTCCGTGTGGTCCAGGTACTCGTCGAGGATCACGAGGATCGGGAAGAACTTCTCGCGGCGCTTCACCTCGTCCGGCAGGTGCACCCACGTGGCCACGTCCGGGTACTGCGCCAGCACCTTCGCGCGCCGCTGGTGCTCCTGTTCGACCCACTCCAGACCCGAGGCCATGACCACAGGCCCGGTGATGGGGCTCCCGTCATCATCCGGTTCCGCGGCGTCCTCTTGGCCGTTCACGGCCACCACCCCGGGCCGTCCGGCCCAGCGCCGAGCGAACGGCCCCTTGGGGTCCACGATCACGACCATGCCGTACAGCTCCGGGTCCCATGGCATGGGCTTGATGAGCACCTGAGCGGCGACGATCTCCGCAAGACTGGTTTTGCCCGACGAGGTTGCCCCTGAGACCGCGATATGTGGGCTGGCCTCGTTCAGGGTGAGGTACTGCTTCCGCCCGGATTCCAGGTTCTGCCCGATGATGAACGTCAGGGGGTCGTCGTCGATTTCCCCATCCCACAGCACCCCGGTCGGGTAGTTCGCGGGCCCGATCTTCGCGCCGCGGCCCTTGGGGTCGCGTTGGATGCGCCACTCCTCGTCGCGGGGCAGCTTGGCGTTGAGGTTTGCGCTGAACTCGTCCCACCGTTTGGTCTCCTCCACGGAGAGCTCTTCGGGGGCGACGACGAAGGCCTCGTCGATGTCGTAGAGGGTGCGCCACTTCTTGACCTCGATGGCCTGGTGCGGGTTCTTCAGCTTCGCTT
>JANHGB010144510.1:0-99472 GCA_026283785.1 Coracopsis vasa
GCCAAAGCAGAAAGGATACAAATGGCTCAAAGAACATTTGTCCACCACACATTCACGTTGGACCCGATAAAATTAAGCCAAACCTGATCGTTGTCAGAGAGTAGGTATCCATAATTCAACAGCACACATTGAAGGAATGTCAAGTGAGTCCTCTAGACCTTTGTCTTGTACTGACAAATGTCATGTACCACTTAATATTTTCATTATAACTTGGATGCCTGAATAGAGTATGTGCTAATAAAATTTGCAGGCGGCACTGAGAAAGGTTGAACTGGAAGCACATTGGTGCAATAGCAGGCAGGGACGGAACTGAAAATTGGCTCCATACTGAAAAAACACATTGTAAAGAAATTTAAGACATTTTTCTTGGGAAGAAACACTAACATAGGCAGAGATGGAAAGGATTTTATCTGGAAAGGTGTCTATACTGCAGAAATGGATCTTGATCTTACTGTGAAGTAGAAATTTAATAGTGATGGCATAGTGCTAACAATGTAACTGGAGTCAGGACAAGAGCAGGATGCACTTGAGGAGCAGGAGTGTGATGTACATCTGAGGGCGGTCTTCCTTTAAAGAAAAATTGTCTCAGCTGTTCTGGAGGAAAATTATAAAGCACTAGATACTGCACTAAAAATCATACATTTATATACTTAAACAAACCCATAGTTTTTGCAAGTGAAGATCAGTTAATGAAAGATTTAAAGATTTCATGTTAATGAAGATTAAAATGAACACGAGAATCATCTCCTTTATTATTACTACTGAACCTAACTCTGTCCATTTATATATTGCATTCTGTGAGAAAAATACATCCACATTTTGTAATGCTTTTCTTGTGGTTTTATTTTTAATGCTTAACACTAGCTGAAACAGATGTTCCAGCTTATCATGGGATCTATGGACTAAATGTTGCTTTTAAGCATGAGGTCAGTCTCTAAATTATCAAACCCACTTTTCCAGGAAAAGGTACGTTCCTTGTTATTAGCATGCTGAAAGGATTTCAAAGCAGATTTAAATATTGATAAAAGTTCCACAATTTCATTCTTTGCAATGCAGCAGACAGAATGTCTACAAAAGAACAAAATACGATAGATATGAATCTGGAACACCTTCATCTATATGCAAAACCTTTATACATAAAAATATGCCCAGGCAAATTAATAAACTAAAATGGACTTTAATGAATTTTAGATTGTATATAAGGAAGAAGTTTTTTACTGTGAGGGTGGTGAGGCTCTGGAATGGGTTACCCAGGGAAGTTGTGAATGCTCCATCCCTAACAGTGTCCAAGGCCAGGTTGGATAGAGCCTTGGGTGACACGGTTTAGTGTGAGGTATTCCTGCCCATGGCAGGGGGGTTGGAACTAGATGATCTTAAGGTCCTTTCCAACCCTAACCATTCTATGATTCTATGGGGAAGGAGGGGATAAGCAAAGCATACAAAAGAATGAGAAACATTTGAAAAGCAGTAGGTGAAGAAAAGAAAACAAGGTGAACCTTAATCTTACTTTTGTCATTTTTCTTTTAGAAGAAACAAGCAAAATCCTGGACAGAGAAACAGAAAGAGAAGGCTTCAAGGAGAAATTCACGTGGCACATGTGACTCAGATTGGCAAGCATAAATGCAGCGTGGCCCACAGTTTGCTCACCTATACATCATGGTTCACTACCTTGTGTGTTACAAGAAAAAAGTCCTTTTGGCACATTGCTGCAATGCATGAGTTTTATAGCTATAGATGACTCAACTTCCATTCAGCTGTAATTGCTCTTGGAGTACTTGAACATTGTGTCCGTCATCAGTTGTGACTGCATGTATATTTTCTGTTCCTGGGGAAAACTTCATGGCTTTCTTGTCTTTGCATGAAGGGAATATTTTAATATTCTGAAATCCATGGATATAAACTTGGCATCACTCAGCTGTTAAAACCCTGCTATTTAAAATGTGTATTTATATATATAAAATGGGTTTTCAATTGCCCACCTACTAAAAATCCACTGTAAAGAAAAGGGAGAGAATACTTAATACTTTTTGGAAAAAATCCATAATCCTTTTAATCACGATGATTGTCACTGCTTACTTACATCAAACTAACACCAAAAGATTGCAGCCCTGTTGGATAGCTGCTGTGTATAAGAACAACTCTTCTTGAGGCAAAGATCTTATATTCTAGCTGCAGCGTCGCTCTGTAATTACACAGCGGTGCTTCATGCTTGAGGACTCCCTCTTCAGATCAGCTGAGACCCAGACAAAGCAGGGCTGTCTGCGGGAGTGAAAGCACAAGATGCAAATATCAACGAGGGATTTCTGACTAAGCGTCCTTTGTTGATGCACAGAGCAGAGGAGGGCTGGGCAGAACTGGGAAGGTTCCCAAAGAAGTTGGTGTTCAGGGGAGCCTGAATGGAAGTCTTCCAGTCTCTAGAGAAAGAGTATGAAGGGGAGGGAGGAGAAATAACCTAGTCACACAGTTAAACACTATGGAGGGAGAGAGTTATTTCAGTAACAAGTGATAATAACAAGCTGCCCAGGGTTCAGTCACCATCCTTGGAGCTATTTAAAAGATGTGTAGACATGGCACTCAGGGACATGGTTTAGTGGTGGACTTGGCAGTGTTAGTTAAATAGCTGGACCTGATAGTCTTAAAGGTTGTTTCCAACCTAAATAATTCTATTATTCTATATTCACAGACAAAGTATCCCTTGGTGAGGGTGTGGGCTCCAAACACCAAACACCAAACACCTTCTGGGTTCTGCTCAGAATAGAAGTGATTTAATAAGTAATGGGAAGAGACATTTGAAAAGACAATATATATTCCATTAAGTTAGTGCTTTGTATGCAGGTGGTGCAAATTCAAGGTACAGGGATGGGTAAGGACACAGCACTAAGAGACTGGAGCTGTAGCCTGTTGATGGTGTGAGTAGGAGGAAATGCTGAATCACGACTGGCCACAGTCTCACTCCTGAGCCAGACGTGGTGGCAGGAAAGGTCAGACACACTTGTATGTACTGTCTGGGGTCTGATGGCAAAAGAGTAAGAGTTCGTGTTGCTCTTCATGGATATAAAACCAGGTTTTATATACACAAAGAAGTGACTGAGAATCTAGTACAGACAAGCCCCACCTATCGATCTGCACATTTAGCTCTTCAGCCTGGATGCTTCATGAGAGGAAGGAAAAAGAGATTTATCCAGCCGTGACCTTTCCAAGCATTAGCAGCCCAGGAAGAGGTTTGCTTTTCTTTTTCTTTTATTTCTTTGACTTTGTGATTCACAGCTAACCCTTCACTATAGACCAGTGTCCTGGTTTCAGCTGGGGTAGAATTAATATTCCTCTTAGTAGCTGGCACAGTGCTGTGTTTTGGCTTCAGTCTAAGAGTAATGCTGATAACACACCAATGTTTTAGTTGTTGCTCAGTAGCACTTACCCCTATCAAGGACTTTCCAGTCTTTGCCAGTGAGGAGGGGCACCAGAAGTTGGGAGGAAGCAGAGACAGGACACCTGATCCAAACTAGCCAAAGGGGTATTCTATACCACAGCATGTCATTTCCAGTATATAAAGTGGGGAGAGTCATGCAGAAGGGACTGATCACTGCTTGGGTTGGACTGAGTATTGGTCAGCAGGTGCTGATCAGTTGCATCATGTATCACTTGTGGTTTTTGAATTTTCATTTCCCCTTTTTTGTTGTTCCCTATTATTATTAACAATTCTTATCTCAACCCACAGGTTTTACGTTCTTCTGATACTCCTCCCCATCCTACCCAGGGAAGGTAGGGAGTAGAGTGAGTGTGTGGCTGTGTGGTACTTAGCTGCCAGCTAGACTTAAAACACAAGTGGAGAGGATGTTATAATAAGGACAATATCTGTAAAAGTATAGTTGTTACCTAACTTTTCAGAACGTGTTGCTTCAGAAATCTCACCTTGAAGAACAATAGGGAAAGCCTTAGTGCTCCTCGGAAATCTGGTGAATGCTGAAGCTGAGAGCAACCATCAGTCATCAGACATGGATGCAACAACTATGAACCGTGCTTTGGTTTTTCTTATCTTTCTGCATGCTTTCCTGAAGCACCCCCCTTGTTGCTACAGCTCTCCAGCACACACAGCCCATGCCTGAGGTCAGGCCTGCAACCTGCTGAGACATCTTCCCAGTGACTCTCTGGCTAGCTAGGGACATCTGCTCACTCATGCACTACAGGCTTCTCATTGCTGGTGTTGCAATCAGCAATCACAGAACCAGTTTCTGCAGAGTCACCAGGGAGGTTGTTCATCTGCATGTATTAACTGAAGGGCAATTCAGTATACTGGGGAGTCAGACTTTCCCCAGCAAAGCTGTGTAAATATAACTCCAAGGGATTTACAGACGTGCTGGGAAGTTTTCTCTGGGCCAAACAATACTTTAAATTCGTTGATAACATTTTAATTTTCTCATGATGAAGATCCTCTAAAGACAACCACGTTGGAGAGTGAGAAAGGGTCAAGAGGCAATTAAGAAAGGAAAATCTTGCTTTTCACTGCTAGGAAAAACAGTTAATTAGATGAAACAAGTGAAAAAGGGAGAGGGAAGTGCTGAACTGTAATTCGGAAAATTTAAAAAGCTTTCTATCAAATGAGTAGATTAATCAGGACACTTGGATTAGCAGTTAATTTGTGGAATCAATTAATAGTGGTATTTTTCAAATTACAGTTTCCTCCAGAGCACAGGGAATTCATTGCAGCATGTTTTTAGAGATAATAGATGCTGGATTAGGGCTGTGGAATCATTCCCTGTCAATATATCAGCTCTGGGGTACCCTGATTTCAGGATTCTTATTTTTAGGAGGTTTTGTGTGTGTGTGAGTGGGTGTTAGCTAAGTTGTTTTAATTCCTTTCTTGTTACCTCTGAACTTTCTCAATTTTTTATGCTAAAAACCAAATTATTCTCTCAATAACTTTTTAGCACTCTCTGATTTGAAGATTCACATAATAACCTCCTCTCTCGAGGTTGAACGTCAATTTCCTGCATTATAAAATAACAGCTGAAAACTTAAAGAAAAGTTAGTGAGACTTTGTTGTCCTTGTGTTTAAAGGCAGCTGCAGCTGAGGGTGCTTCAGGAGCTGAA
Source organism: Coracopsis vasa (assembly GCA_026283785.1). Classification (NCBI taxonomy): domain Eukaryota; kingdom Metazoa; phylum Chordata; class Aves; order Psittaciformes; family Psittacidae; genus Coracopsis; species Coracopsis vasa. Next base: position 5,092 of record JANHGB010144510.1, read on the forward strand.
CACTGAGAATCTGGGACTTCCTACGGACTTCAGCTACCCCTGTCCTAGTCACTATGTTGGATTTTGTAGGAAGATAAAAAAGGATGGTCAGAATAACTGCATGTTGATAGTTATTAATTAACAGGGTGCATTATAATTATATTATAATATATATTTAATATGTAATTATAATTACAATTACATGAACTTAAACTAAACCTAAAATGTATTTTGACAATAATTCTGTGACAGTTTGATAATTGCTGCCATAGCTAAAGCAAACTGAAATTATTGCAGGCCATGCCAAGTCCAGACATTTCTGGAGACCAGAGGTTGATGCATCAATATATCTGTGGTGGTTACTGCAATGTGAATGGACCATTTCAGACTACAAATCCATGGGAGAGTTCATACACTGCTTATCTGAGGACCGTGAGTCTTGGATGCCATCTAGTCCTTGTATTTAACGTGTCTTCTGATTCCCATTGTTAAAAACATTGATTTAGCAGAAAACTTTGCAGGAAAATGACAGGAAGATGGATGAGTTCAGCAGTCCCTGTACTCCTTAGGATGACTGTGCTTGTAGCCACAGCAGCCGGACATGGGCTTATAAGAGAAAGCAGCCAAATTTCCAGCTCTTCAGGTGCCTGAAAAGTCAGTGTCTGCTCTAAAAAGAGCAGCAGGTACCCTAGCCTGGGGGGCAGTTTCTCCAGCTCATGGACTTCTGTCTCTGCTTCTGAATGACTAGGAGGAAACTCACTCACCAGCAGTAAGACCTCAGGCAAACCCATCTTAACCTTCTCCTTAGGGGTCAGTTTCACCATGTTCATATTTCTTTAATGCTGACATCAATGAATTTTTAAAATGCTACTAATTTCAGTTACAAGGAAGATCCCCTTCCTGGCTGTTCTGTGAAGTGTTAGAACAGCCAAATCCTTGAATGTCTGCATCATACAACCAAGTAGATGCAAAGATTTGGAAGGAAGGCCATAATGACTTCAAGAACTATAATTTTCAAAATTAAAAGCAGCCATTCTCTTACCATAATTTCAATGGAGCTGAGTGTCTGGCACTCAGTTCCTAGCAGACACTGCGTGTTCCTAACAGGAACTGTGATTTGGGCTGTCACAGGCTCTTCAAAGAGTCCCAAAATAAAAGTTTTTCTGATTAGGGTGATGAGAAGCCTTTTGCTCTACTTCTGTTATCCCTCTCTTATTCAGGGATCTGATCTCTTGAGTCTGTTGTTTATTGGTACAAATACAATTAGTTAAAAAAAAAAACCAAAACAAGCTAAAAGTATTTTAAGACATATGAAAAACTGAAAATCACATAATTTAGTCAAAAACCAGAAAGGCAACAGACACAGATAGATCTAAGTGAAATCCACTTTGAAACTACTGCTTAGTGAATTCACCAGCATGGCATTTCTTGCAATGCTTCAATCCTGATAAAGAGAAAAGGCACCAACAAGATGATTCAGGGAGTTCCAGGCTAAAACCACACTAAAGATGGCTGTTTCTGAAAATACTGTCTCACAACTTTCATTTTATGGTTGTCTAGTTAAACTTGCTTTTTCCATTCATGGTATATAAGGAATTTTACTGTGCAAGCTGTTCAATCTCACGTGCCTTTTTTTTTCCTAGAGATAAACCAACCCTACTGGAATATCCAGTATATAGAAATGCATTGCAAAATACTCATTAACTAAAGATGATGGTTTATCTAGCATCTGTATAATTATTTAGAGAAAATGTGTGTGTCTGTTATTTCACATCTGCCAACTCCTGTTTCTAGCTTTCTTACCTCATGAGTGCACTAGAAAAGCTTCAAAAACGTTCATGAAAATTGACTTTTCTGTCCAATTTCATAAACAATGTAAATATATTAATTATCTATCTCCTCTGAGTAGTCTTTTGTTTCCTTCACAGCAGAATGCCCTAGTGTAACCTGTAACAAAAGCAGTAGAATGAAATGAAAACTATTAGCAAAATAATGTGTATGACTCCAAAAATTAGAGAATAGAAGGCATTGTGCATAGGATGTTCAGGAGACTTATTTATATATCTGTTTCAAAAATTGTGGATTATGATTTTACATGGTGAAATTATAGATGAAATGACAGATATGGTAGAAGAGGTGATTGGTGTATTGTTTATAACTTCATTTTGATGTATAACTTCACTGCTGTAAGAGGAAGTGAAATTTCTAAGAAAGACGCAAAATCATTTATAATTAAGTTTGCATTTATATTTCCAGCCACATATGCTTTGTACAACCACTGATATCTCTAGAAATTACAACTTTTGAGACAAACATCCTAAACGTTTCTGCACATCTTGGGATGGATGGAAGTACTTACTTTAAAAAGTTTTGTTTAAAAGGTGATCACATTCCGCTCCCCAAATTCATAAGTAGCTGCAATATTGATGTGCTGAGTGGGAAAATCTAGGTAGAGCACTAACTGCTTTGTCCTTCCCAAAAGATGCTGTGATTACCTTACCACTAAAATGAGTAAGTACAGGCAGCTTGAGAGCATCTGACGAAAGACTCCTGACAACCTAAGTGATTTTGGCTCACTACTTAACCCAGTTAAACAGTTTATTGACATGGACTCATGCATTGCCACTCACTTTAGCCCACATTATGAATAATTAATTACACCAACACACTCATTTAAACTATTCTTAAATTAATGATGCATTTGACTAGAGGACTTTATAGATCAGGACTGCAGGGGGATTATGAATCTCATTTCACTGGGAGGAAAGGCTGCACCTGAGTCATGAGGGTCAGCAGTCAGTTCTGATTGCCCATGCCAGCAAGCCAGGTTGTTAACTTGATCTGTGTAAAATGTGAGACTCTTATCCTAATTAACTAGCCGCTGTTTCTCTTCAGGTTTATTTTAATGGCTTGTCTAAATGAAAGACAAACAACATGCCGTTACACTGAGATGTATTGTTTTTGATATTTGATATCATGTTATTAATTTAGAAGATGAATATCATCTTATAGTGTGTATTTTTTTCTGAGTTCATAGGTTTACAGCTGGGCAACCGTCCTTGTCATGCAGGCCCATTTCCTACAAGAGAGACAACCAGCATCCCTCTGGCAGTTTCACCATGAACCCTAATAATTCTGAGGTGAACCAAGAATATTTTTATATCAGAAATTGTTTCATAATTTAAACCTACTGACCACCACAGCCCACCACGTTTGTTCTAAAAAACAATTATTCACATACCCAAAAATGTATCCATTAGGTTTCATTCAAATATGACTAGTGTCAGCTTTCAAAGGAAAAAAACTTGTATTTTCACTTTCTAATGAACCTACTTTAATATAAGACATCTGTGCTCTTAAAACGTTGCAAATGAGATAAAAATCTGACACTTCCAATGATAATCAAGATGAAACTATATATATATATATATATATATATATATATATATTGCCCGCTCAATGCGCACTCCTGCAGTCCGGAGTAAAAAAATTGCATAAAGTGGTAAAAATCTGGAAATCGTCACCTAGAAGGAAAAAGCAGCCATATAGAACAGGAATGAAGCCTCCTCATTGTAAAAATCTCTCTATATTTCCAGGGAGGTACATGTTCAGGGATGTGGGGCTGATTGAGGTGGGCAGCATCATGGTCCTCGTTGGACCCCGCACTCTTGGCCAGTCTCAAGAGCTGCTGTGGTTTAGCAAAGCTGTGCCCAGCTTTATGTGCCCCAGCACAGTCCAGCTGAAGTCTATATGAGCTTCATTAAACTGAGCCAAGGTGAACATTCTTGACAATGAATGCCTCTCCGTGCCACCGTGTTTATCTCCACATTGCCAGGTTCACTACCATCATCATTTGAAAGAGTTCTGTGTTTGCATGCGAACTGGACTGGGGCTTTTTACTCATCCAGTCTTGTAGGTTTTCAGTCCATTTGATCCCATCCTGGACTCAGTGCAACTTTTTTTCCAACTACTACTAGTGTAATAAATAAGACCACACACATATTATTATCATTACTATTACTATTACTATTGTTACTATAATAGAACCATAGAATCATTACTATTACTATTGCTATTCCTGTTGCAGTTACTGCTACTGCTACCATCAGCGTTACCTTTGCCATTGCTACTATACATTCCATTACAGGATATTAATAATAATGAAAAGAATACTTTTAACTGCAATGATAATGACAACAATAGGAGTAACAATAGCAACACATCTTCAAAACGTGTGACAAAGTGACACCTCTAGATTTTACAGCTCCTGTCTCCTAGCTGGCTGATTTCAAACACAATGCTTCTCATAGTGCTAAATTACATGATGACTGTCTCACTGATTCTCCCAAAGGGCTCTTTACATGGAACTTAAATAAAAATCCCCTAACAATTAACATTTATCTTCCATTATACTGTCTGGACCTGGTCTTTTCTTTTAAATTTCACTTTAGTTGTTGATTCAGTAAGATACTCAGGAGTGCTTTGTAACAGTGTGAATGTGAATTGACTGCATAAAAATACACACTTACACTTAAAATAAGTGATGGAACAAACCTGGGCTTTTGTTTCAGACCTGTGCAAGAATGTGTAATTTATTCAGCTCCCCTCATTTAAAACTTATTTCTGAAATTTGCCCCAAGCTAAATTAATTCCAAATTAGAATATTCTTCAAAGTTTCTCATGTCTTGTCAGCTGCTCTTTACATGTACAAATTTTAGATATGTGCATTTGGTTTTGATTCTGAAAAAGTGTTATTAAATATGTAATAAAATATTTATGCAGTATGACTTTAAAGCTAAGAATATTAGATCACAAGAGATTTCTCTAATTGAAATAGTGTTTATGTGTAGCTGGAGTCTAAATTAAACTCTGACAAGCCTACTTATAACTTGAAACAATAACATACAGGTGACACCTTAGCTGTATTGATTTTCAAATACAAGTGATTATAATATTATTAATTCTTTATTACATGAAAAATCAAATAAAGAGTTTACATTCAATGAATATTGACACCTGCATGACTTGACTATTTCTAGATTCCTATAATGTGATTCTTATAATGTGATTAATAAATAAAATGCACAAGTATGCAAATGTGCATACATGGGTGCATATACACATAATCATGTACTGTATAAGACATAATAATATACTGTGCATACATATTATTATCAAGGCCAAAATATCTGCAGAGAAGTGACATTGGTTTGCACTAAGACTAAAGGTACCCAAAATTCCTTGGGCACATCCACTAAAGAAAAACCATCACTAGGATTAAAAGCAACCCACTGACTCCATTCCCTTCCTCCACCACCCATCCCCAGCTACTTTAAATGCCTGTGTGCACTGGCATGGTGCCACTTAGTATCATTTAACAACTGCTCATATTAGTAATAGAGATGCTTAGGGTGAGATTCACTTGTAAGAAATGTGGATGCTGGCATCCTGAGCTAATTATCAAGGCTCCCTTCATAACCTACAGGGAGAAACATGCATTTTTGGTGAAGTCCCTTCATCGAAAAGTGTGACAGATTGTCCTCAGGGCACCTCTTTCACTTCTCTGAGCAAAAAGAGAGCTGAGTGTAACTGCCGTGGAGACGTGCAGTGGTGGGATAAGAGTCTTGCTTCATCTGCCTGGGATCCCTCTGCTTCAATCCACATTGTAACTGGCCTATTTCAGCTCCTGAGTAATATATTCTGACAGTACAGCTCAGTTGTCAGATGTTCGGGAATGAATACCTGCTCCAGCTGGCATCAAAAACTGTAAGGCAATGTAGCCTTTGAGCCAAACAAAAGGCAATGTTTTCAGAAAAAGAAAAAATAAATACAAGGATGAGCGCTCTATAAAGATGAGTTATGGTCTCTGGTGACACATGAAACAGATGAGCAAAGTGATAGCATTGTTCAAGCACAAGCTCACAACCCATGAAATCACTGGGATCTGAAATACGGTTCTGTATTTCCACTGCTGAGCACAATGATGGCAGCCCAGTGACAATGTTTGTTAATAGGAGAGGACTTGTAAGCAGCAATCACTGAGTCTTATCAGCTCATTGTCAAAGCAGAAAGCAATTGGAATATGCGCGCCAGCGGCTCAAACCACATGGTTGGTATTAGTGCACGCAAGGGCTTCTGTGGAATAGTTACATACACTGAGAGGTGTTTTGAAAATGTGCCTTCAAGGTCTCCCAGCTTTTCACCTCATTCTGGGAACAATATGTGGTGGCAGTTTTGGTGTAAGAAATAAGTATAATGAAATTTTTCTCTGTTTTGATTGAAGGGAGCCTGTTTTGTTTTCAGCTCAGATAGACTTTGTGCTTCCAGAAGTCAAAGAAATCCCAAATCACTCTGAAAGGCTCAAGATTTAAGGAAAATCTCCTTAATAATGAATCAGCAAAGGAGAACCCAGAGTCCCATGATCTTGTGATTTCGTCCTGTACCACAAAATGAAGCACAAATCATATAATCTGCCCCCATAGTTCATAAAAGAATCATAGATAACCCTTTTCTGACAGATATGCATCTAACCTGTGCTCCAAGACCTCCAACACAGAGATGTGACAACCTCCACTTGTCTCTCCCATCACTCTATTACCCTTCACAATAGAGAGTTTTTTCCCAATGCTTATCCCAAATCTTCCTTTCAAGAACTGAGAACTACTTATACTTTTAAGAGCCTTCTTGGGAATAGAAAAATGGTTATTCCTTCCTTCCATTTTATTTTTTTTTAACTTACTTGAAAATTTCCTCTGAACTCATCAACCACTAGCCACCACCCACCCACTTTTGGAAACTACTAGGGATGAATTTCTTAATGACTGTTTGAAGGGTTCAATGTCATGCATCCATGTGGTGAGTCATCACTTCATGGCTTTGAAGAATCATAGATGAGAGCTGAAACCTTCCCTGGCACCAGAAAAGATTGCTGGAAATAAAGTTTGCTACTCCAGACTTTATTGCTTCTTGTGAAATATTACTAAGATATATAGGCTTCTGGAGCTTAACCAGAATACCTATGAACTAAAAATAGCAACAATAAAGAAGTGGGAGCATTTCACAGATAACTTTGACAATACCAAGTCTTTTTTAAATAACTCAGTACTTAAAGCTCCTTAGGAAACAACCTCACAGGTTTTGCTTTGCTGCTGATCACCCTGTAACAAAACTGTGTTCGACATCAACTGAGCTAGCGCAGAGCTCTGCATTTCTGATCTGAGTGAAATATTGGTAAACCAAATTTCCTAATTACAGTACCGCAAAACCAGAGACTTGGATGGTTTAACCAGAAGATGCAGGAGCAGGCACTCAGCTGACTATAATGTAGACATATCAATATCTAATCAGCTTGAGCCTCAGCCCAAGGAGCTCTGGTAACTGTGTGTGTTGGGGAGTTATATATGCATATGAGCAGTCACCACTGTGCCCTCCTCTGCAGAGAGATGATTGCCTGGCACATCAGTAAATTGACTTTCATCAGAATAGCAAGAAACTGTTCAAGAACTTGCAGAGAGGAAAATTTGGCAATTATGAGCTCTGCCTGCTCCCAAGCAAGTCCCTCACCACCTCTGGTGGCATTTCACTTACCAAGACACAACTTTGCACTCCATTTTTCAATTCAGGAAATGGGGGGTAGCAATGTCTAAATTATCTTTGACTAAATAAGGACATTTTTCGGAAGAAAATAATCCATAATAAAAAAGAAGTGAAAAAAAACCCCGTTGCATTTAAAAACCAGCCAAACCCACCCACCAAGAGCAAGTAGATTGAGATTGCTTCCTTTCTTTTTATTTTTTTATTATTATTCAAATTGCCTATATTAGTAGCAGCAGTATTTTCTTATAAATTACCCTTTCACATATCTATGAAAATTTTTGAGATGATATGTGTCCTGTATGGTTCAGTTGCCAAAACTCATGATCAACTTAAAGCTCAGAGAAGTAAAGTAAAAGTGATTAGCATGTTTTACAAGCATCTGGTTTTTAAGAGATTTGGGCTCATTTTCCCAAGTGGAACTTGCTGTCTCTCAAAGATTCAAGGAACCAGTGTGGTAGACGGGAACTGTAAATATTCAGTAGTTTCCAAAGGTATTCTGGTCAGTAGGCAAGTGTGTGGGAAGGAAAATGTAAAAATTGCACTTTTCAGAAGCCTCATTTAAAACTTTTTTCCTTTGTAAGTTTTTGCCAATATACTTCGTGAAATATGCAACTTCCACATTGTTTAAGATTAAATGCATTCTTATAAGCAGTACCTGTTTAAAGAAGAGCTGATTTTCCTGGGATAAAGTTCAGCAGCAATGTGTCTGAAGCTCAGCATAACCAGCAGTGTGAGCTTGCAGCCTAGAAAAACACCTGTATGCTTGGCTGCATTACCAGCAGCGTAGCCAGCAGGTCAAGGGAGTTGATTCTTCTCCTCTACTCTTCTCTTGTGAGACATCGCCTGCAATATATCACATCCAGCTCAGGGGCATCCAACATGAGAAGTATGTGCAACTGTTGGAGCGAGTCCAGAGGAGGCCACAGATGCTCTGAGGGCTGGAGCACCTCTCATATGGAGACAGACTGAGAGAGGTGGGGTTGTCCAGCCTTGAGAAGAGAAGGCTCCTGGGAGACCTAAGAGCAGCCTTCCTTCCGGTGCCTGCAAGAAAGCTGGAGACGTGTTTCTGACAAGGACATGTAGGGATAGGACAAGAGGGAATGGCTTTAAACTGGAAGAGGGTAGGTGTAGATCAAATATTAGGAAGAAGCTCTTTACTGTGAGGGTGGTAAGGCTGCACAGGTTGCCCAGAGAAGCTGTGGCTGCCCCATCCTTGGCAGTGTTCAAGGTCAAGCTGGACGGGGATTGGAGCAACGTGCTCTAGTGGAAGGTGTCCCTGCCTGTGGCAGGCGGGTTGGAACTGGATGAACTTTAAAGTGTCTTCCAACCCAAACATTCTATGATTCTATGACTTGTACCTGACTGCCAATGTTATTGAGGTGACCAAAATTTGATCCTTCTAAGAGTGCCTTCCTGGGCTTCTCGCAATGCTGTAGCACAGCATAGGGTCTTCCCTGGGCTGAGTGTCCTACTCCAGGGGATATTCTACTGTGAGCTTCTGGTCCTGTCCTGCCCAAGGTGTGTTGCACCAACCACTGCCTCCTGTCCCAGCAAGCTGCTGTAGAAGAAACTACCCACCTTTGAGGGACAAAGTGGAGGCAAACACCCAGACTATTGATCCATAATTTTGCTTTCACAGAGATAAGCAGACTTTAATTTTTAACAGCGCTTTGATTTGTGATAGCTACAACAGCACTCCTACCTTTCCTGGCTGTGCAAGTAAACAGGTATTTAACAAAATGCTTTGATTCAGAGGGTCTTGCATGTTACTGAGAGTCAGCCAAGCAATCCTGAGACCTCCTTTTACATGCTGAATTCTCCACTGGGAGAATACAGCGCAAGGTGTGTAGCTGCCTGTGCCCCATCACTCCCTGGCAGTGCACAATCTGCTGTGTAGCCCATGTGCTCCCATCCAACCCAAAACCAGATAGAAAAACTGCAGCTTCAGATGTTGGCAGAACTTCTGTCTCCTGGGTCTTGTCTTAGCTATGGTCTTATTTGATCAACAGACTTGCCATATGGTCCAAGCACGGTCCTATTACTGAGTGGGGTTTTTTTTAGTTCAGTGGCAGGGGTTAATGCAGAGGCAATCCCAACAGAGCTGCATGCTGCATGAATTACCCAGCAGTGCCATGTTAATAGACAAATCAGACCAACAGGAGGAATATAGGAATTAATGTCACCTCCATTTGCTAAGGTGATGAAAGCAGAAGGAAAATAAGTGACTTCACAGAGATCATGCAGGTGGAAATCCTATTGCTCTTGCTTGACTTTTTGTACCTCAGTTCAGTGCCCTAGCACAAGCTTGTTCTTTGAGTAAAAACTTGGTTTTTCCTTTTTAGCCAGTGTAAGGGCAGGATCAATGTAGCATAAGATATGTCCCTTTTACTCATGTTCCATGTGACCACTGTAATAAGTTACAGTGACTTGGATGAGAGAGAAATAAGGTGGCAGCAGGGGTATCAGGTACAGACTTTCTCTAGTGCTACCAGGGAAGGCTCACGCCCTGCAGGAAACACCCTGTATCAGTTACCCTCCAGGGTAATTACTCTCCAGGCACTAGAAATGTACAGCACAGACATTTTTTAATTCTCTTGAAAAGCATAAAAAAGAATATTGGTGTTTCTTGAACATAATATGAGTTTCTAAATATAACCCTTACAAAGATTTTCATTCAGCATTTAGTGGTTAAATAGGGCTTTATGAATATCTCAAATTGGTAAAGGAAAGAATTCATAGCTATTTTTGCAGGCTTAAAGAAGACGGATCAGAGATGTGGGATATGTGCATGCCATATTAGTGTGCTTTAGTATTCTTATCTTACTTCTTTTTAAATATTTAAGCATTGTTTGCTGCTACACTTGCTGTAGGATATTGAATCATCTATTCCATATTAACCTTTATGTAGCAATATTCCTGAAGCACAGAAGGCTTTAATCTACTGGGAAAAAAATGTATTGATAACTAAGCTTCTTTTCATAAGTTATATTAAATCAAGGCGTTTGGTGATAGCAATAATGATTGTGCCCAGCCTAGATTAGGTGAGAATTATAGCAAATCCAGTTATTCATATTGTCAAATGTGAAAATTTACTTGCACTCCTCAAAGGCTCCTTCTTAAAAACAAGGGAAAATGATGATCCCCAAGCCTGTAAACTCCACTTCCATAGAAAAGTTTAAAACTGCTTTACAGCAGGTTTATCATTCACCTGAAAAGAGCAGTTAGAGAGCTCCAAATCTTCAAATAATGACACATTGATTTAGGACCTGTAAAGAGGAGGGTCTATAGCGTTCCTATCAAATTTACCTCATTTTAAACTAGGGTGTGTTAGCAACCCATGTACATAGCAATTGGTTTAAAGTCAATTGATAAGCACACTTTATTTCTCGTATTTTATTCAAATACTATAGCATCATATTGTGTTTTCAAGAAGATTAGTTTCAAAGCAACATATTTTTCAGTGCAGGAAAATACTTTCCTTGGTTAAAACGCTTGAGTTTCAAACTTGTCATTTTGGGTTTGCCTTGCTTCTTCCTTTTTAGGGGCTGTTTGGGGAGAACATATACAAATTACAAATAACAATAGTAATAACAATAAAAATGTACATTTTAAAAGGTGGTGGTTTACATGTTGTCCTTGTGGCGCCTGTGACTACATTAACATGTGGTGCTACTGTCCTCAAATGGAGCCTTCAACTGTGCACTGGGATGAGCACGCTGCAGCAGGGCTTTCCACTTAGACGTAGCATATGAGCCACACATTCCTGATGCTAACACATCTGATTCAAATTATTCTATTCAAGTATGTGCAGCACCAGGGACACAAGGACCCTGTCTGGCTGCTGCACTCAGTCCCCCATGCACACCTATGCTCACAGAATAGAAGGTGCCTCATCCAGAACAAGAATTAGGAATTTCATGGATTGTGATAAGAAAGCAGGACACGCTGCACTGGCCAAACACAGAGCATGAGAATACCAGCATACTGATGAGCCAACATGCAACTGGCCTTTTCTGTCCCCTTATTTTCCCATGCTTGTCTCTCCCCATATCACCTAAATTCATCCCTTACCCTACCTTTGGTTTCTCCCATGAATATCCCATAATCAGTCCTGTGCAATCCCAAAATGCACATCCTTTGCATCCCCTAACATGTGCCACACTCAGGGGCAGTGAACCCCTTCATCCCAAAGATGCCCCAGCATTGATGACTCCTCATGGGTGTCACCTTTGGCCCTTGGGACTTAGGGTCCCCTGAGTCAGCACAGGGAGGGTCTGGATGGGGTGCTTTATCCTTCGTTTGGGTTCCAATCACTTGCCTTTGTGCTCCAGTGGTTCTCTTGGCTCCTAGAGGTGGGACAAATGGGCTGATGGCTCCTAGCATGGACCTGGGTGCACCTGGATGGGCAGGGTGTTACACGGGGTCCCCTTCACCACTGTCTTCCTCTCCTTTGTGGGTGTGCAGATGAGCTTCTTATAATATAGCCTAACAAAACATATCTTCCTTCCTAATTTTATTATGACTGGTTGATTTATTTTTTTTTTCCCGTAATACTGCCGGTCTGTTTGGCACCTAACACAGGGAAATCCAGCCTGCACAGAATAAATTAAAAGGAAAGACATATTCTGCCCCAGAGTGTATGTACTCTAGGGAATCTTTCTTCCCCTAGAAGAGGGTTGTGATGAGCTATTAAATTCAGTGCTTGTTTGACCAAGAAAGAGTAAGCTGCGCTATCATGGAGTTACTGCTGTGAGGGGAGTGAACATTTTTATTGGGTGAAACATTTTTCCTGGAGGCTTTTCTTTGCTGTAGCACGGCTTGAGCAGCTTTGACCAATCAGGCTTGTCTAAGTAGCCCCCTATATTATATTTTCATCAATCAAAGAAGCCCTCACTGCTGTAGTGCCCATCTTTAAAGCCATTGCATTTCCACCTAAGAAGTCACTAGCTCTGTGGAGGTCATGCTGTGGGCTTCCCTCTCTAGCAAGAGCACAAGAGGAGGCAAGCAAGGCTGCTCACCTCTCTGTTGGCTATAGCGGGGAGAGGGACATCATTTCAATGGTGTTATCTGGTGATGTGAGACTGGGACACTTTTTTGTCCTGGGACTTCATTTTCATGTGGCTGGGGCATACTCTGTTGCTGGTGTGCTGAAAACCACAACAGATATTTAGCTCCTTAACGCTCTCCTGCGGGGCACTTATTGTAGGTCCCCAATGACTTGTATGGGTGCAAGCTCATGAGCCCGGTGCAGAGGACTCGGCAGAGCAGAGTGGGTGCAAGGATCCCTTCAAGGACTGCATAACGTCCCTTGAAGTCCCAGGTGGTCAGCCGCTGAGATCATAAATTGGTCATATTGCATTTCAAAAGTGCTTTGATGTTGCTCTCATGGGTGGTGTCTCTAGGAAGCTGTTCAAGAGCCTTGCTGATACTGCAAAACTCATTGTAATCCACAGCCTGAGTTTATTCATAGCCTGTTTAAGCCATTGGGAATTCGTGTGTCATGCTGTGACACTGCAGACAATTTTCTAACCAGCCACCATCAACCTGACACCTTTTAAAGGAAAACAGAGTGCTCTGCAAATGACTTCTTCTCACTATTTATCTCTGCTGGGACATGCTTCTGCAGAAACAGTTGCTTGCATCTTTCCATATTTGATCGCATTTGGGTTTGGATGCCTGTCTGCCTGCCTGTATGTATTTCTCAGTGTCACTTACACATGGCAAAATCTTCCTCCTCTTTCAGATCCTCCTGCATGAGCTGTCTTTGCCCTGAAAAGCAGAGTCCTCTCCACTAGGACTCAACAGGTGCCCCAGGCTGCTGACGCAGAACGCAGTGAATCACTTGGGGAGTTAGTTATGTGGACACATCTATCAGCTCCAATGCAGCTGGTGTTTTGAAGATTTTACATATAGTGTGGAAAAGCCTCAGCATTAGAGGCTGTGATTAGTCCTGGCTTCACAATGAAAGTTTCAATGTAGAGGTGAAAGCAGTAGCTTATACACTGAGGTCATGATACAGGATCATGAGAAACTACCAGTGTAGCATGGAGATTTCATTCATACTGTGGAAAAGCACTCCCTCCACAGAAGGTCAAATCTGTGGAGAATGCACAGTTCATCAGACAGAAAAGCAGCACATGATGGTTTGGGGTTTTTTTAAAGTTAAGAGACCTCAGTATGCTTGACTGAGCTATCAAGAAGCCACCTAGAGTAGCTACCTTCAAACATTAGTATTTTATTTCTGATATCTCCAATAGTCAGGAAACAGCTCCCTGACAGCTCTCTTTCAGCTCCACTGCGATATTGGTGTTGCAAAAAAGCAAACATAACCAGTGCTCTGCTCTTCATGAGTCATCAGGCAGCTGTGCCAGAGAAAGCCACCATTAATCCTTACAGCAGCAGTTTTGGGTCCTTGTCTTAGAAATGCTTCTGCCCATGCTGGGATAGGGCTAGTCCCTATAGTAGGCTTAAGTACATAATAATTTGCAAGGACTGGAGCCTAAGTGCAATGCTGTCTCACTCTTTCTCTGTTATTATCATTCATTTATCAATTCAGATAATCTTATCCTTGACAATGACCATGAGGAGCCCACTAAGTCTCCTACATTGTGTTTCAGCGCAGGTAGTACTGAGCTTTGTCTCTGGCAACTGTCCTGGGTTCAGCAGTCTCTGTTTCCTCCCGGCTTCTCCTCCTCCCTGGCAGAGTATGAGGCTCAGAAAGTCCTTGGTCAGACTAAACATCACTAAGTCACAACTGAAAACATCGGTGTTATCAGTGTTGTTCCCAGGCCGAAAGTCAAAAACACAGCACTGCACCAGCTACTAAGAGAAAAAAACTGACTGCTACTGCTGAACCCAGGACAGGCAACAAATGAGATGATAGGTATCCACTGCTAATGACCTTCATTACATATTAATTCTCTCTATGTCTGAAACATATACAACATTTAAAAACTGGTACTCACTTTTGACTTTGTCACTTCTTGCAACTCTTCCAGTTCTCTTTCAGCATGAAGGTGTTTCCTGTGACAGTAACAACTGCTTTCCCTTCTTTTTCCTAGCTTCCCACCCACAATGTTTGGAGATACAGCTTTAAGACTTTTCACCCCCTATCCTGAATATATGCTTGAATTTATTTAAGAAAGTTAATCAGAAAGGAGACTTTCCCCCATTGTGGAAATATTTTTGATCAGAAATTCAAGTGAATACGTATTTATTCATTCAGATACTCAGGCATGGAAATCTCTGAACTTTGAGTACAAACTCAAAGATGTTTTTATTTTAATCTCACTTGTGCAAATTAACATAGTCATATAGTTTGCAAAATTAAAAACTCACAGGATTAAATCCAACTGCCAAATATGGCTTGGAAATAATTTTGTGTCCCAAATATTAAGATTACTAAATGTAGATGAAAGAGGCAATTCCAGAAGAAATTTCTGTTCCTTCACGACTTAAGAAGATAAGCCTTAACTATATGTGCATGCAAAAAATGCATTATGATTTATTTTCCGACGGGCAAAACTACTGTATATTGCTTTAGGTCACAGAGCAATGTGACTGGAGTATAAATAAAACTCCAGGGGCTCACATGCTGATGATGGCTGTAATTATTGATTAATTCTGCTTTAGAAAGCTTGGAAACAAGTCTGTCTTGAAATGGACCACAACATAATGTCTCATTGCATGAAACTAAAATGTACCCCTCATTAGAACTGCCTCAGGTTTTCAGACTTGCCAAGGGATAAAAGTCATATATGCAGACAAGAAATTAAATTAATACCTCCAACTTTTTGGAGAGAATTTTAATAAGGATTAAAGTAGGCTGTTAAAAAAAACACACACACACAAAAAGAAAAAAAAAACAAACAAAAAAACCCACAACAGAAAAGCCCAACTAAAAACCCCACACTCACCAAAACCCCCATAAGCAGGTTTTCCAACCTGAACACAGATAGGTAGTCTCTTGTGGTTTTTAGAGGAAAACACGTTTCTCTCCCACACTATCTTAGTAAACTGATTGCTATTTTATCCTTGTGTATTAATAGCATCTGGGGGCAGGTACCCAGCTGTGCTTAGCACAGTGCAGACATCCAGGCAAGGCTGGTCCTTGTCCCACAGACTCCACAATCCACAATTAAGACAAGCAACATGGGGCTTTTTCAGGTCCTCTTTACTCCAATTCTAACCATTTCACCTCAGTGAAATCTGCTGTAGATTGGTTCACATCACCTCCTTTGCCGCAATGGATATTTCACTTAGAAGTCTTGTCCTTTTGCTTTTAGAAAGAATCAGTCAATGAATTTGTGCTGGAATATAGCATACCCGCATGAACTATGCTACAATGATTGGTAAGAGATTAAAAGAGCTGTCTTTCAACATTTAGTATAAGCAGAAGATATCTTCTACTAAGAAACCTCCCCTGGATGTGTGTCTTACTAAGAATATTTATGTTGATTGGTTTGAAAACAGGAGAGGAGAACTGCAGAAAAAAACCTGACACTGCTCAGGTGGGAAGATGTTCCCTATATCTGCTTTACCATGGCAAACACATGGTAGGGCCATGCATGACAGCTATATCGGGTGTCTGAATTGTTGGAGTTTCCTTAGGAAGCAGACTAGGAAATGCCTGCCTCCTCCACAGTGCAAACGAAAACTGACTGCTGTCACACAGTGGCCACTTAATGTCTCAGAAAAAGAACTCTGAAGTGCATGGGCATCATGCTTGCCTTCATTTATCACAGAGGACATAATAATATTGCCAAAACATCTCCTGGGAGAGGGTTGTACCACCAGTGTCTAAAATCTGCCATTTGACTAGTATTATCTGAGCTTTGGGCCAGTCATGGTTAGGGGTTTTTGGATTGTGCTTTGGCATCAATTAGTTTTGACATCTGTTTTCTCATTAATTTTTGAAAGTTTTACAGAGGTAACTCTCAAATCTTTGACGTGTGGCAGCACAAGGCTGAAGAATAAGAGTATTCCACATAGAAGCAATAAGCACACACTGAATTCTTGTTTGCATCCAGAATCATCAGAATTATCTGATGGACACAAATTTAGTATGTGGGGATATTTCTGAAATGTGAGGTCTAACAAATATCTCAACTTCCATTGTCTTGAGAATGGTAAATGTTTCAAAAATTCAGATGATTGTTTTTATTTTCAGTGAGTCAGTGGCTGACTTGACAGGGATGTTAGCTGGAAAAACAGATGGGTAGGATCACAGTTTGGGATGTCAGGTTTAAATTGTCAGCATATGAATGGTCTGCCATTGTGCCCTTGCATGCTTTGCTCAGCTACAGTCTTGTCCCCTCCCAGTTATCAGACAGCAGCAGTGGTAGGTGATTTTTCATTAATGTGAAAAAAACCCGTTCAATTGATTAATTAGCTAATCTTATACTATATCATGTAACGATTAAATATTTTCCCTTCCAACTATATTTTAGCAGTAGCTAGTCTATTAAAAATGATAGTGATCTGAATGTTGAGCCAGCTTTTTTGATAAGCTTTATAGCTTGTGTGGCTATTTTGCTGGAAATATTTGAACTAACTATGTCCATACAATTGTTTTTATTGATGTATCTTTAGATTTCTGTAAAGCTTTTGGTACCAACTGACCTTCAGATCAATGACTAGGATGATGCATAGTTGGCATGGCAGCTACTATGTGAATTAATGTCTGTCTAGTTGTCAGGAAGTTATTATCTAGCTGATATCTCTAATACTGGATCTTAACTATGTTAATATTTGAAACAATAACCAAAAATTTTCACTAATTAAGATTGCAGATGACATCAATTAGGAGAGTAGCAAATTACAAAGAGAACAGGGTGCTAATGAGTAGCTATTGCAATGGTTGTTAAAAAAGGTAAAAACAAACATTGAATGACTTAATACAGTCTAATAAACTCCCAGACACTGAGGAACAAAGAATGTATCCCACCTCTTCATGTTGGATATGTGTTGAATTTCTGTGGGAGAGTTATTTTGTTTATTCCAATATCTGGAAAATTAATAGGACAGATTTAGAAATATGGCACGGCTTTTAAAGTGATGTAATTAATCCTTTAACAATTTCACAAGAGTGTTGTTGGATTCCCCATCACTGCAAATTTCTGAAAAGAGACTGCAGCCTTTACAGAATTATACACTGTATTCAAATAGGAAATAAAGAAGCCCCAATGGCTGTTTTATTCAAGAAGTCAGACAGTTAGAACATTTTCTAGTTTATGGGTTGATTGGGTTTTTTTTCTTTTTTTAAGATATAGACTGGTGTCAATACCAAAGGAATGTATTTTGGGCTAGTACTGTGAGATAATAATCCACCCACAATTGTAAAGTTCTCTCACAGAGGAAGCCATTTACGTGCCTGGATAGGTTTGGAGATAATGTGACATGACTTGTACTCCTTGAAACTCCTGATGAATGCAAGAGCAGAATTTAATATCAGATCTCAGGTGAATATAAACAACCCTTGCTGACCCTATTCAAAGTATGACCAGGTTTGGAACAGAAAATTGTGAAAGCCATAAAGTAAAGATTTCTTCTCCTTAAGTACCACCTGCAAGTAATAGGAACCTGACAGGATGCAGGTAGTACTTTAGAATATATTCTTCATCTTCTTGACATTGTTAATTCTTCTCTCTGCACGCAAGAATATATGGAAAGCAAATAAAAACTCCTCAGAGCAAAGGTTCAGAAAAACCCCTCTTGGTTCTTGGAAATATGAATACAAACAGAACTTTATATTTTTTTGCTATTTCTGTAACCACATCAGTTTTGCATCACCAGGCAGACTTCTCACATTGGCCCTTTCTTGAACATGGATCTCTGATTTCTTTTCGTTCCATGTTAGAATTCATTATTAAAGGAGACTTTTCTTGTTAAGCTTCATATTTTCACTACTCACTGCTCCAAAGCTGTTGTCTTGTTGTACTATTTTAGGTACGAGAGGTTTGCATAACCACTTAGATCACCATTAAGAGGCAAGACACTATGAGGAAGATTTTGAAAATAAGTGCAGAAAAAAACATGGATAAATATTTTAAAATATTTATAGCATATTGCTTTATGTACAGCGGATCCAGACACAGAAAGTGTGAAATAAACTTGGAAAGACAGTGAGGAGCTAAAAGCACAATTCAAAGAAGCAGAGTGATCTTAGTCTGTCACTTTTCCCACAGAAGATGGCAAAACCAGTCATTCCCTTGGAATGTGTTTTACAGGAGGAAGGTGCTACAACCGACTGTATCATCTCTACTTTGTACATGATTGATAAACCATGACCTTCAATGTGTCATTCAAGAAAACAATTTCCTGTAAACAACACTGTAGCACACACATCTGTGCTCAGCCTTAGAATGTGAATGCTAAATAATTGACCCATTTTGCCCATGGCAGGAGCAATGCATTCCTAGTACTGTGTGGCTTCATTTCTTAGTCTCCCAGAAACACACTCTGCTCTGTGCTTCAGTGTGGCTGGCAAGGCCATCGCACAAGGTGAGGATGGAGCGCCCCATTCAGCCATCTGCCAGGATTCATTTCTGCCTGGCCTCATCTTTGCAAGCAGATGCCCAGGCCCGTCTGGTCCCCTCACGGCTGCAGTGCCTGCACACTCAATACCCCACATATGCCGTTGGCTGACATTTCCTCTCTAGCAATCTTCATGGGACAGTGGGAGCATTATTTCTGTCCTTCTCCAAAGACATCCAATGCAACAGATTGACTCATCAGCATGTAGCACAGCTATCTGAAGGGCAAGTTCCTGGGATCTGTATAAAATCATGGGGTTTGAGGAAATGTCAGGCTTTTCTCTGTGTTTTGGAATGAGATATGAACACTTACAGGCTGTAAATCCCTGCTTTGCATAGCTCCCGTTGTCAGTCTCATGGAGGGTGTAATAACCACCTTTTCCTTGAAACTGGGTACATTATAGTGTGCTTGTCCAGTGGTCGCTTGGTTGACACTGTAGCATTGTGTCTGCTAGGTATTGCTGAGAACAACACTGCCCAATAGTCCCCTCCCCACCTGCTAAATGAGGATCAGCACAGCTACAGCCACCTGTAACAGCTCACAGTGGAGATGGCTGGTTAAGGCTCAAAATGCCTATTTCTAATCTCAGGGTCCTGCCATGGCTATTATTTCCCTTCAGTATCCTGGAAATAAAATGCTAATGTAGGTCCTAGCAAGGCTAAGGAATGAGTGAGTCCAGGCCTCATTCAGAGTGCTGGAGGTGGCACTGCTGCTGTTTTCTGTAGTTATATAGCAGAGTCAACTTCCAGGTGTTACTATGATGTTGTGTGAGGCTACAGTATGCCATGAGCATTTGGTACTATGCATATCCTTTCCACATCCAGATTTGTTTCATCTTTTCTGTAGCTGAAGATCTTTTCTTGCATTATTAGTGGCATATTCTAATAATACCTGATGAAGAGTGAACACAATGAACTTTCATAGCTTTTCAATCTGGGTATTATTAGCTACTATTATTCAGAATACTTACAAGTGTTCTTGGATCCACCCAGGGATAAAAAGCTCTGAAGAAAATACTACTGAAGTCAAAACGAATCATCGTAGTACATCAGCACAAGCTCTGGAGGACACTTACATCTATTCCCAATTTACTGATATTATTAATGACCTTTCTTTTTCTTTTCCCACCACTTTTTGGTATCCTCTCACTCTCAGTAGCAGTAGGGTATGTCCTACTGCTGTGAGATGAATAATAGTAAAATAGGACTATCATCACTAATAACAACAGACATCATGGTCATTATCATATATAAGCAGGAGGATTTGTAATGGTTGATTTCCTGTACAACAATCCCAATCATAGATATACCCAAGATCTTGTATTCCCTGTGACAGCAGCAAGAAAAAACAAACTGATGATGATCAGACAGTTCCTATGTGTCTCCTTCACCAGCTGGTTGTTCTCAGGTAAAATCCCAAGGAAGAAACCGTACAATTTCTAACAATATGTAGCAATATTGTCTCTGTTTCCCCAGCATTGTTACTGATATAGGTCTTTCTACATGACGCCTAAATTTTATACAAATATACATATATATGAATCATCTTTGAGATGATCTTTGTGTTTACTTCTTGTAAAAAGTGTTTTCATTTTACCAATGGATTCAAAAGCACCATGTGGTGTGTTGCTGTGTAAATCACAATGTTGGCGGTGTGAGACCGTGCTTTTCAATCAGCGCTGATGGGGTTAGGTGTAATTCAAAGGGATTTGCATACCATACTGCCAGAAGCACCTCTGAAAATCTTGCCCTCGGGGACATATTTCTCACTGCCAACTGTTTTAGGAGGAAAAAGCAAACCCCCATTAGAAGGGAATCAGGTTGACAACTATGAGGATTGGCATGGGTTTTTCCAGTTATGCATAAAAGAAAATAAGGATTTTACCAGAAATACCCAAGCCCTGTTGTTGTCCTGTCCTATGCACAATACTTGAAGCTATATGGGTCAGTTGTCCAGGCAGGACTGCTGAATCAGGGTGGATATGTAAGAAAAAAAACATATTAATTAGCAGCATCAATAGTCCAAAGACTGAAATCCTGCTTCCAGCATTGCTTTCAATCTGTATTTAAGAGCATGCTGTTATATTTGTCCTATGCAAAGTTCAGGACATGACTCTTCCTTGGTACCTCATTGGTGTAGAGTGAAGCAAAGGTTTCCCTTTGGGGCCGTGTGCTCCAAGGATTCCTGCGCACCCTTTTTGGGGGGGCAAAGAAGGTGCAGTTTTCCTCTGGGGGGGTGTTTGGTAATCTTTTTTAAATAAGCACTGAAAACCACAGCAGGATCATAGTTTGATATTGTTTAAGGCATTTTTTAATATGACTCAAGCAAAAGGCTTCAGGAAGCTGCTCTCATTAACGGTTGCACTGCTCACTGCTCCCTGCAAGGACTGAATAACAGAAATTACAATACATGAAAAACCATTTTAATAAAAATAAGAGGCTGAGGCGTGCAGTCCTGATATCCATTAGCCACCAGAAACCTGCCTGCCGGCAGTGCTGCACATACAGAGTCACAGAGCAGCTCTGTGCTCAGGTCTGGAGCACAAACCTTACCTTTTTAGTGCAGACAGACGTTCTTTATTTCCTCATTTATCATTTTATCTCTAAGAAGAATGTAATCATGGAAGTGGCCAAGGCTATTTGCCAATTCAAGCTGAATTCAGCAAATCGCTTCAGCCATGCGAAACATGAACATGAATCCTGGGCATGAGAATGCAACTCAGTTTGTCATTTCTAGGATTAACTGTTTTGACTATTTGTACAGTTTTTGAGCATTTTGGCATAACTCATTACACGGTAAAAGACTTCTTCCCCTTTCATCCCCCAATAGCTAGCATTGAGAAAGAAAAGGTCAATTTCTGAGAAATCTGAATTTCTCTCTTCAATCTGTTCCCATTTGCCTGTAAGGGATCGTTTGAAGAGCTTCGCCAGCTGAGTGTATGCTGAGCACCACTCCGTGGGGAGGTGGGAAGGTAAACACCTGAGTGCAGCTGGGCAGGGGTTAAAGGCATTTTCTCAGGAGATCAAAACTCTGTCTTCGGAAGGCCTGCCCTGAAGACAGGCTGTGGGTTCCCCTGGGGTTGAGTGGACCTGCTCTGACCCTGAGAAAGTTGTACAACCTTTTCCTGCCGCATTTGATATGACACAAATACACATGTATGTGGAAAAATGGCAGGGAAGCTGAAGCAAGGGAAATTTTTGTGTGTATTCACATATTTGAGTGCTTAAGATGAGACCTGATCTCCTTGAAGGCTTCTCCCATGTGAGATACTACTGAGTTGTGCCAGAGGCTGGAAATACTTTTCCTTCATTAAGCCTGTGTCCAAGAGGAGCTTTCCTCAGTGCCTGGAGGTGGCTCTGGGTTTGGGAGCAGATATCATGCTGTGGGCATTTCTGGTGCTTCCCTTGGCAGAGGTGGGTTGTAGTTGCTTCATGGTGCTGGTGTCTGTGGGGGTGAGCGGAAGGGCTGGGCACACTTCTTGGAGTTTTGTTCTCTGTCTGCTTAACCTATCCTTCTTTCACACTGTGGGTAAAATGGCTTTACATGAGCCACTTGTTTCATAGACAAGCCTTGTATGAACAGTAGAAGACCCTGAAGACCTATGGTATACACCCAGGCTGCTGGTTTAATTTTCACCTGCCAAGCAGGAGAACAGACAGGTAAACATTTATACACAGCAAAATTCTTTTGCACTGAACTACTCCAGGAATTCAAAGCCCAGGAAAGCACTACTACCAGCTGAGTCAATGCTCTTCACCTCTTATCCAAGGCATTAAGCTGTAGTTAGCAACCCTCAGCAATCAATGGAAGAGAAAGATGGAGAGGCATGGAGAGCAGGGTTTGCCAATGATCTTCTGCTGGGCTTGCCTTCTGCTGAAGAACATCCATCCTCCTTTATGATCCTCTACGTATCTTTAAGACATCAGGGTAGAAGGAAATCTTTTACGGAAGCATGGCAGAGAATGTTTCTTTCTCTTTGCACCAGAGCATCTGAAGACATTAATATTACTTAGATTTGTAGTTGACTGAAACTTTGGAGGCATTTAGCCTTAGAGTTGAAATTCTTCCCTGTGTGAAGGACCCAGCTGGGATCATTCACCAGCTCTATCTCGTATAAGCCCTTAAATCCAATTTGAATTTGTGCCAGATAAATCTCACAGCTCTCAGCCTGATACATCCCCAAATGTTATTAACCTCCCTGTGAATAGTGCACGAGCACTAAGTCCTTCTGCCTTGCCTGTGTCCACAAGTTACTGGAAGTATCCTGGAAAGTTGAGGGATGTTTTTGGAGTCACAATATTGCCTGAGCCACTGATTTTGGTCAGGGAATAGTCTGCAAATGGAAACTATTAATTCAAAAAATATCATATATGTTCAAAACCAGACACTTGATAGCCGAGAGTATTCACCATCATCCCTGGGTGGTGTGGACCCCAGGGGCTGCCAGCATCTCTGCTGTGTGCCAGCCCAGAGGAGATGAGAAAAAGGGCCCCAGCTGTGGCCTCGGCTGTAACTCCACTCTGGAAAGGTACAGGGGCCTCAGTTTTAGAGCAGATTTTCATTTTTCCAATGGGTTAAACCCTCAGGAGGCAGTCAGGAATTAAACTGGGGCATGATGTGTGTTCATGCTCCTGGCACTGCTTCTGGCAAGGCACTTTCCTAGGCTGCTCCACAAAGCTGAAGATTTTGCCGTTCAATTCATCAGAAAGATTTAAGTAAAATAAAAGGACACTGCCTCAGATACCTTAAGATAATCATTCTCTATGACAAAGTGCTAAATATATTACATTTGTGCTTTCCATAGCCATTAATAGGTACATGTGATTAAGGAAATGTGCTAGCTGGTGAGGGGCTGCACTTCCATGTGCATGTATAAGCAGCATCTGCACATGAAACAGGGTTCCCTGGGAAGTGGTGGAATCATCTGCCCTGGAAGTGTTCAAAAACCGTGTGGATGAGGCCCTCAGTGACATGATTTAGTGGTGGTCTTGGCAGTCGTGGGGTAAAGGTTGGACTTGATAATCTGAAAGGTCCTTTCCAACCTTAATGATTCTATGATTTTATGTAAGTGCTACATCAAGGCACAGGTACTTTATCTTCATGTGCAAGTGGGGATTTCATATGTACAGACAAAAGTGAAATAAAATTTAAGAAATCTATTTACATCACTGGCAGAATTTAATTGTGAAAAGCTACATGCAATAGATCCTCTTAACTCTCTGAGCAAAGCATCGAACCATACGGACCTTTGCTGGAGAGCAGCAGGTTGGAAAAGGCTGCAACTGCAGCTCTATGCAGGCAGGGTTGTGCAGTCATGGATTTGGCAACACACTCATTCCACTAAATACCCTCACTTTAGCGAGTATTTGAGCCCAAGAAGGACCCTACATGAATTTGATGAAGAAAAAATGAAAACACTTGAGAATGCCATTTTGAGGCATACTGAACTTGAATAAATGAGCATATTAACTATTCAATTATCTATGGCATTTTGAATATTTTAGCATTCAGCCCATTCCTTCCTCTTTGCTATGACAGCATCCCTTTTCATGAAATAAGTGATCTTTCAAAAAGATGCTGGAAGTCCTCTCCAGGCTGCATTTCCCAGGCACTTTTATGACCTCCCAGATGCAATGGCCAGTCAGCAGCTAAAAGAAGGTGGTCATTCTTTATTTTGAGTTGCCTTCACAATTTTATATCTTAGGGTTTCTCTAATGTCTATTTTTCTAGTTTCCAATATTTATTGTTTTTTCATTTTTGTGATCTGAAGGCTGGTAATAAATATGTACTGTTCTTAGTTTGTCTTAGTGTTGCATACAGACAGGTGAATTCTGCTGAAGACTTACTTTGGGTTATGGTAACTTACAAGTCTCTCTATGTTCAGTTTTCGGAGAGGTCTTCACCTTTAATGATCTACTTATCCTACATTAAAGTGTGTTCCTATCAAGAGCAATTTCAGAAGATTTATGTGATCAAAGTACCAGTATCAAGCATAAGATGTGGAACTTGTCTGATCGAAAGCAGAAACCTACATGTATGCTTACTATGTATGCTTACATGTATGCTTATTATGTCAAATATATATTTATCATACCTTGTCATGTAGATTTCTATTATAATCAGTAGAATAAGAAACCCCATCACAAAATGCTTCTCATCCCAATGTAGACAGTGGAAGTAGAAGAACACTTTAAAGCATGCCAGGGATAGATGCTCCATCCCTGTGTTCAAGGTCAGGTTGGACAGGGCTTTGAGCAACCTGGTCTAGTGAACCCCCTTTCGCAGGGGGTTGGAACTAGATGATGTTTAAGGTTCCTTCCAACCCAAGCCATTCTATGGTTCTATGTTTTCTCTCCACTGACTAAAGAGAGAATTGAGACTGACAAGGTGACTCTTTGAAGACAATCTTATATTGAATTTTAACATTTATTGGTAGTATCTTCAGCCACAAAAGAAAATGAAAAAGCTGCATTCATAAAGAGTTAGCTAGCAACTTGTGTTAAAAGCATCCCCTCATCAGCTGTTGGCCCAAACCCACAGGTGGTGGGGCTGAAGAAGCTACAGAGCCTGTTACGTGGCTCTAGAGGGAGCCTGTTTTGCCTGCTTGTGGAGATGGGTGCTGTTTCTTCTCCACAAGGAATAGCTATTGCTGGTAAGCAGAATAGCTGAAATACAGGGCTGCCCTAAGAAATGTTATGCTCATTCTGGAAGTTTATTTTAATTGTCTCTAAATTCAGTTTGAAAATATAAAGGCTGCTGATATGTCATCTGCAGGGATTTCTGATGGTAGAAATGAGCTGGGTTTCCATTTCTCTGTGGGTCTTTTGGAGGAGTCCCCAGCTATGCTGCAGCCTGTGTCAGCCCAGATGTCAGGTTGGCAGGGGGAATCAAGCTGGTGGTGCTTCTGGGCATGGGAATGGGTGACTTGTCACTCTCCTCCACCCATATTTGTTCTTAGGAAGTACAACAAAAGCTGGTGAGAATTTATGCTGAACCAACATCTGTCATGCTTCTCCTCCCTGGTTCTGTTTACTTCCATAAGTTTATAGAACAAACCTCAAGAGGCTGCTGTCCTCCTGTGTTTTAAATCTTCTCTTTCAATCATTACTTGAGTTTCTTCCAGTGCTATTAGTGCTATCTTAATTCGGAGTGTGAAACTAGTTGTAAAATGATCTGTAATTGTATTTGGGATCAAACCTCTTTTAAACTAGGCAACCCAGGAGATGCTTCAGGAGGCTCTCTGTTGCTCAGCAGGTTATTTAGTTACTGCAGGTGCTCCTGATATGCACTCCTGATGCCCATATTATCTGCTTGGTGAAGATATCTTAGGAATAGGTACTGAAGATAGATACCTTAAGGGAGCAGGAATTTCCCCCAGTCATGCTTAAAATGCAGAGCTTTAATGAGCTGCATGTTCTCTCTTGTTCAAAGTGAACCCCAATGTCCTTGTTCAACTATCATCTACTCCAATTAGCTAATTCTTTTTCCAAGCATTTGCATAGGGGATGATTGAGGAATTAGGGCAAGTGATTTTTATGAATATTGCTATGAATAGTAAATGCTGTTCCAATTAAAATGGATAGTTAATAAAACATTTTTATTTCTTCTTTTATGCTTGTGCTAAATTTTCAAGTAAAGTAATGAAAAACAATTACGCAAACTAATACTTACTTCCAAAATAGGAAAATACTGTTCAATCCCTAATGAAAGAAGCTATGATAAGGTGGTTATTATATTGATGAAAATGAAATTATTCAAGTGAAAACAAGATCAAAATTAGGAAATAATATCCAAATTAATTTTTGGTAGGATGCTTTAATTGCCAAAAACAGGGACAAGAGCTTTGATATGTGCATGTATATATGTATATATATGCACATATATATATGTATATATATACACACATATACATATATATACACATATATAATTTGATGTGTGTATATATGTATATATACATATATATATGTGTGTATATATATAAAAAGAATCTCCAGTAAGAGATGAGGACAAAAGGGAAAAAATAGTAATTAAAAATGCAACACTTCTGTTCTAAGCAAAAGCAACAGTGGAGATGGTACAAAAGCCATGTGTATGGTAGATAATCACAGTTTTCAGATAACCTGAGACAAATTCAATTCTCGCTTATTGTTTGTTTGCAACTAATTTTACCGCACAGACCTCAGACAGACATTTTAAATTATCTTCACCTGTAAGGAAATCTTTATTTAAAAACAAGAATTACAGTTGTCATGAACTCCTGAGGCAAAAAAAAAAAAAAATCCATGAGCTGATTCTAATGTGTGTGTGTAGGCAAGTCAGTAAAACTGCAAAGAAGCTTTGTTTCTGAAAACCGCAGACAAAAAGAATGTATTTAAATTGGTATTCCATCTCCTAAGAGCCAGTTGCGAAGATCATTAGTGTGAAAATAAAGGATAATTGAAGATATTGCTAGACTACAATGATGAACACTAAATACTGACCTTAGAGCAGACATCATAAGGCAGAACAGTGTGAAAAAAGATGTTAGAAGAGGGAGTTGATAATGGGAGAGAATTTCACTTTGTAATGTCTGCATCTCTAACTGCAATGAACGTGGTCTTAGCAGTAGACTGAAGTACTCATGAGTGTTGAATAAATCCTGTGAAGCCTGCTTGTGGTTGCAAACTAGATCCTACTGAACAAGGGTTTGCCTTGACTGTAGCTGGAAAATGTCAGTTAATGGGCATTGTGGCTTCTTGGTATGAGGCTGTTGTCACACATCATCAGACACAGGCGGAATCCAGTTGAGACCGCGTTCCCTCCAAAGCATGGGTGCAAGGAAGCCCACTGCTGCAAGCACACAGGGTAGGAGCTTTTCTGAGGAAGAGGTGATATAATGTTTCACCTTGGCAGTGGTATTAATAGGGCAAGGGGAATGGTTTTAAACTGAAAGAGGATAGATTTAGATTAGATATTAGGAAGTTCTTTACTGTGATGGTGGTAAGGCACTGGCACGGGTTGCCCAGAGAAGCTGTGGCTGCCCCATCCCTGGCAGTGTTCAAGGCCAGGTTGAACGGGGCTTGGAGCAACCTGGTCTAGTGGAAGATGCCCCTGCCCATGGCAGGGGGTTGAAACTGGATGAGCTTTAAGATCACTTTCAACTCAAACCATTCTATGATTGCTTTTTGATCCCAAAATATGATGAATACTATAATGACTAAAGAGTATGTGAAGACAGCATGGTACAGTGATGTTTTCTTCATGGTTAACGAACATTCCCCTTTTTCTAGCAAATGGATCAGCCTTGCAAATCCCCAAAATTATGTCCTTTAGGAGAACTTCCCCAAAATACTCAATGCTAGAAAAGATCACACCTGCTTGGAGCAGGCTGGAGGGCTCAGACTCCATCCTACCTTCTAATAAGCTCTGCTATTTCGACTAAAGAGCAGAAGTCATTAGCTGGGAGCAAATGTTTGCTTCTCCCCTCAGTAAGTCTCTGGTGTGTGTGTGCACTATGACTTCAGAGAGTGATAAGTAAAATTTTTGTTCCACAGCACTAGAGCTGCAAAAATGGCTCCAGGCAGTTTCCAAAAGCTCATAAGAAAATGAGCCATGAAAAGGCAATTCTGAGTCTGTGACTACACCTAGGCACTGCAGCACTCAGTGAAGCAATGCAAGCAGCTCTTACAATGATGTTCAGCAAAGTTCATGCAGAGCTGCACAGAACAATGGGTCGTGGGAGAGAGGTCCTTCATCAAAGGATAAGTAAGTCCTGAGTGAAATAAGCAGCAGAAAAACCTTAAATGTTGAAGTTAGGGTCACTGGTATCTCCAACTAGTGCTGTTTCTGGTGATTTAAATAATGCAGGAATTCTGCTGACTGCAAAGAAGAGGGGATAAAATAATTCAATACTAGTGATATATGTCAAACCTCAGCTTCAACACAGGAGTAAGCTGTTATGTCCTATAATGCTGTTAATTCTTTTGTATTCCTTTATCTTCATATGTTCTTGGAGCCCAGCCAGTCTGGAGCACATGTTGTAAATCACTGAAATTTACAGTATATAAAACTCCCAGTATATTTCACTTGTCAGATTTAAAGTCTGTTTTGGGAAGCAGTCTGAGAATTACCTTCTTGTAGAAACTCTCCTTTACAATGTACACTGGAAAAAATGCAAATGGGTTCATGTAAAATGCTTAATATAGATGCACAAGCATCCTTGGAACGTAGTGAAGGTCCTGTCAACCTATCTGTATCTTGGAGCCATTGCTTGACAGCAGAGGATCTGGGTCAGACTAGCAGATAGGATGCCAAAGAGGACCTCCTGGAGTTTTCTTCAGGATTTCGGAGTTTGTAAGCTCTCTCCAGTGTCTGGCTCTGCTTGGCTGGCACTGTCAAACAGCTGTTTTTCAAACAGGCTCACCTACCTTTTCTTTACCTTATTGCTACCCTTTTTGGCCCCAACTCTAAAACTCTAATTTCAGAAAATCAAGGGGCACTTCAATGGAGGTGTCCTTGTAAATTCAAGTTCAAAGGCTTGTGGTCCATTCTGGTCTCACCTGCCCATTGCTCTGGAAAACTGCAGTACAGAAATATGTTGTGGCCAGCTTTGTGCTCAACTGTCCCTTAAACTTTTGCAGACTACTGTCTTTTTAATCAAGGAACCCAGTTCCAGTTGGCAGCCACTCTGGTTAATGAGTTGCTTTTGGGTCTGAAACTCCACAATGGGTCTTCATTGCTTCTGTGCTTAGGACTGGAGTTCTGGCACGTGGTCTCCAAACCCCAAAATACAGGCTTTTTCATACAGAAATACTTGTAGAACTGGATCTTCAGGTGATAAAGACATTGGAACTACTTGAACAGATCCTGGCACAATCTTAAAATTTCAAGATATAAGCACGATATTAGTTCCTAATTGCCTTCAGCACAGTTTTGGATGGGAAGCAGTGAATAAGACAAAGCAACATAGTCCTAACACCACTGGAGTGACAAAGGAATATTAAAAATGTTCTCAGTTGCTATTATCATCCCAGATAATATTAAAGACTCTAAGGTCCAAAGGAAATTACAACACACACAGGTGATAAAGCCATCTCCCTGCTTGACTGTGCTGTCTACACTGCCATACTAAGCTATCATTCATTAAATTGTGGAATATACATTTGCTGCATGGCAAAGGCAGCAGCACTCATAGAAGACTCGCAGAGTGTGCAAACTGTCACTTGCTACATAACCTTGTTAGTAATGACGTCTATTTAGATTACTTGCTTGGCTAACCCAAGTCAGGCTGTAGAAGCAGGAGAAGAGGTTTATACCCAGAAATCTGCAAGCCCTCTGAGTCTCACATGGGGACAGAGCAACAGCATGTCTGGAAGCAGCATCTGGCCTTACTGCAGTGCTGCTCTCAGAGTTGAAATGGGTACAATATCCACATGTAAACCTCTTATTTGTGGCAGCTCTGTGAATACTGATGGCCTTGCTTGCTGTATCTGGAGCCTTGGTACATACACATTAGTAATCCTGCCTTTGAGGGCATCTAAAGGGATTGAAGCACAGACAGGAGGCCAGGAACCATTCAGCCAAAATGCTATTTCTGTGCAGTGTGTCTTTGATAGGCTAAATGTTTTAGGTTTGAGCAGGGACCTGTAGGGTGTTTGGCTGCACAAAAGTGAGAAAGGAAGATGGCTTTTAGATTGCTCTTGAAAATCCACCAGGCTGAATCCAGTTATACAGAACTCATTAGCACAAAGCAAGGCATCACTGACTGTGATGCCACACAGTCAGACCACAAGCTGCTGCTCAGATGAAGTGGGCAGCTGGTCCTAAAAGACCAAAGACTAATGCAACTGAAGGATTTACTCCCCAGGCATGGAAAATACTGGCTTGGGAATAAACAGTTATTCAAACAAAGGTTTATTATGAAATAGTCATCTTGGCCAGAGAAATTAAGATCAACTTCCAGGAAAATGTGTAGGTCCTCATTTTAATTTCAAATTCTGTTTAACTACAGCGCTAATTACCATTTAAATCTAAAAGCTTTTCTTCACATTTGAGAATCTTGCAAGCAGGGTTTTTAAAGCCTTTATGATTCACCTTTAAGTAGCTGGCAGTCATCATCATCGCATCAAAGTTTAATTTGCTCTGCTTCAGTACAAAGTCCTCACTACTTGGTTGGTGAGGCTGCTTGGGTTAATTACTGTCTACCAGGAAAAAGACAAATTAAATGTAAATAGCCAACAGGTCCAACTAAATAATGAAAGAATTGCCTCTTGTATCACACATTGGGGTTTGCATCTATTTAAGCTTAGTGTAACCATGTATAATGACATCATTTATATTTCCTCTTCTTTAAATATATTTACAATGTCTGCAGAAGAAACACAGTAGAGGTTTTACTAAGTCCAAACTTTCATTTGCCTAAGTATAACCCAAAGTAACAGTCATTTTAGCTGTGGCATCCCTGGAAGGTGTCAACCTGAAAAAGGAGTGGTCACCTATCCCTGGTACATCCGATGTGCCAAAGCTACTGCCATGTAGGGTAGATGCTTCTTACCAAAGGATGTGTGAAGTTGTGCTTGCAGAGTTTGGATGGTGACCAGTGGATCAAGAAGAAAATCAGACTGCTTGATAGGCTTGGTCCTTTGTGTGTGTCTATTGTTTGTGAAGCATTTAGATAGATGAACAGTAACACTTTCAAATTTTCTGCATCCATGCAAGTAAATATCATGCTGTTATCTCCAAAATGTGCTATTTCTGCCCTCCCCTTTTGTCTTCAAAACAATCTGTTCCGATTTTACTATGTGCTTTACCCTGCTTCTGAGGATCAGCACTGAGTTGGGTCTTTTGTGCTCCATGTAAGAAGAGAGAGAGAGAGAGAGCTGCTGCAGTTCCAGAGGTGGAGGTCTCTTCAATTTCCAGTTTCGTCTTGGCTTCCTAAGTTCAAGATAGTAAAACCTGTACAGCAGTGCAAAAAAAAGACAGAGTTAATGCTATGAACAGAATGTTTAAAGTTAACAAAAAATATGGCGCACCCTTGCCTGAAATATCTTGATACAAAACTTTTCAAAATAAAAAGTTTACTAATATAAAGGAAAAGCCGGAAGAAAGTTGCTCCTCACAGCCTTTTAGTAAGATGTCAAAAGGAATTTTCAAAGTGCTTCATAATGTGAAAGGAAAAGAGAAAATTTAATGTAGCTGTTATGTTTGAATGAGTTTAATTTATTCCCAAATACAAGTCTCCACCTTTCCACAGTCACTAACTTCTACATGCTGAAAAGACACACTGAGCACCTATAAAATATGCTGTAACAAAACAGGCAATTCATTTGGAAAATGACTACAATTCCTTCTTTTGGCACAAATTACGTAAGAATCTGGGAAATCATATTTCACTCATTTGGCGAGCACTTAAAAATTAGCATATATCTGTAAATTAATATTTAAATCAATAATTAAATCAATTTTCCTTTTTTTCCTTTTTAAATAAAGTAACTTGCACAGAGATATAATAGCAATATCTGCTCAATACTTCTCTCTGGTTCATAAAGCAGGTTTAGGTTGAAATATGTAATGGTCAGAAGGGTGAACCAGATAAAGTATCAAAAACTTTTGAGCTTAGCATCAGTAAGACTCACTTGGAATGTCCCTGGCATACCTCATGGCAGAGGGAATATGCAAAATTAGCAGGAATTTAAGGAGAGGGGTAAAAAAAAGATTCTGTCTTGAAAAGAATAGATTTGGTGAGCAGAGGCTGAAAGGGTGAGGACTAATTACCTAGAAAAAGAGGCAAATGGCATAGGAATATCAGTGTTTAGCAGGTAACTATCAGTGTTTAGCCTGGAGAAGGTAGCATGGGAAATTCTGCTTCTCCCATTTCAACACTAGGGCATAAGGACATAAAAACAAATAAAAAAGACAAATGTTTTTATATGCAAAATACTGATTTCCCAGTGGAGCTTACCTCTTCAGTGAGTCAATGAAATTGCGAATATGTCAAGATCTAGAATTAGTGGCTAGGATTACTATTAGGAATATCCAGAATGACTGCAATTAGTCATAACAAAAATGCTGCAGAAGAGGTGAAAATCCACATTTTACTACTCAAAGCAATCCTTGGCTATAAAGGTAACACTTCATTTGTGGAGTTGGTTTTTCCTCATCTTTTTATTTCAGGCTCTAGTCTTCCTTTGAGGAGTCCATCATAAATTCTTGTCATCAGAAACAGTACTTCTTTATGCAAACATTGAGACTAGTTCCATGAGTTTGAAGTTTTTAATCTTAAAAAGTGCACCTTAGCATGCAAAATACCTGCAAAGTAACTCTCAGAATGTGTGAGTTACAGGGAACATTTACTTTTTATTTCTTTTCATGACTGAAGTGAATCTGCACCTTATGTTTTCTTAGCCAAGCCTTATGAAACAAGAAGTTTGCAATTTTGTACTTATGCTAAAGTTACAGTCCACAAATTCAAACCTTAACTACATTTAGAGTTTCATGGCCAGGTTGGAAGTTTATTTTATTGTGATCTCCATCTGCATTATGTCCATTTCCAGTCATACAGGAGGGCTTATTTCTAAGCCAAATGGAAACCACAATAAGACTGATTTATCTCCCACACAAGCCTAACATGACTGACTTAATGTTTTGCCTTTCTCGTCAGCTGAGACTCAGAAAGCTCAGCTCAGCCATGTCTTGATTTTTCCCACATTACATGAAATGAATTTTCCATAGGCTGAAAAATAATAATTTTAAGTGTTACTGTGAAATATCTCATTTCAGAAGACTATTTGTTTGGACAGCTTTGAAAAGGCAATGCTTTTTGTTGTTTTGTTTGCTGTTCTGGATTTTTTTAAAAAAGATTAATTCAAAGCTTCAAATCTTCCATTCCTTGCACTTGTCATTCTCCTTCAGCCATTTATGTCTTAACAAGAAGGATAAGGAAACAAAGTAAGAGGAGGCGAGTTAAAAATTGAACTACTTGCCATATCTGAGCTGCTTCCCCCAGCCAGTAGCTGTCACTATTGCAGTTTTTCGGGTGCAGCAGAGCTGGGCATCCTTCTCTTCTAATTTCTGTGCAGATCGTTCAAGCTCCCAGTATGAAGGAGCAGCCAGGAGCAGATATGGGACATATCCCCACCCCAGCAAAACTGTTTTGCAGTGCAGGGGCCCCGCTGGGGGTGAGAGACATCATCACAGTGGGGTTCGCAGGAGGAAGAAGATGATGTGCTTTCAGTACCCAAGCTCTAGTGAAGCTCCTCACTGCCTGGATGCTTTGCCACCTTATGCTTACCATAAACAGAATTTTTATTATATAAATATCTTTCCTCCCTATGCAGAGAGGAATGGCTGTATGTAATTTCGTTATCTTTCCTAGGTGTGCAGTTCCCAGCTTTATCGTGCAATTTTTCCAGCACTGTTTTGAACATTTCCAGATTCTTGTTAATAGTTTTCCTTCAGTTCTTGCTCCCAATTAACCTTTCATACTTCCTTTAATCCAGTAAACTGCACTTTCCATCATTTACATTTTTTATCTTACTAATTGAGTTTTTTCATCTCCATCTTTTGATTTCAAATCTAATTATATTGTTATTGCTGGTGTAAAACCAGTAGGTTATTGATAACTCTGTTCATTACTAAATTAAACTCTGCCTCATCATTGTTCATTGCTTAGCACTCTGATGTAGAAATCAACCTTCGCTCAGCTCTTGAATCCTTTCCACTGTTTCCCAAGGCTCAATTTACTAACTATCTTGTGTTAAATCATTTTGCCCAGCCCTTCTTCAATAACGAAATTCAGCTGTGGCTTTGTCCAGGCTTTATTAAAAATACATGACAAGCAGTGAGAGATTAGCCTATCACTCTGTGAAAGGTTCAAGTGCTCCTAAGAAAAGCTGTATATATATTATGAGGGAATACAAGAAATGTTTTTCCAAGAACTGTCAAAATCTAACAATAAACGCAAAATTTCTTTAGTGCTTGTGGCACAAACATCCTTCAAACACACTCGTATACATGTTATCTTTCATGTCACAGAGTAAAACAAAATTAGCATATTATATATTCTTGTGCCTACAAAATATGAGAGCTGTTGCATATTCTTTCTTCAACCTGTGCCTTAGATGAATAAACTGTATGCTAATTCACAAGTTGGCGGAGATGACTCTGTGAAAAAAAATAATCGGATGGGGTTTTTTGCTAGAAGATAAAGTTGATCACAAGATTTTTCTTATAATGATAAGTATTCTGAATAGTGTGGATGAGTAAATGCTATATATAAGAAACGGCTATTTCCAGAGGAGAAAAGAAAATACAACTCTCAGCAGAAACCTGAGACTAGACACAACTTACTAGACACACACCAGTATTTGAATCTATGTAGGTGAACTGAAGAGTATGAATATAGGAAATCTCTTCCATGTATGTTTGCTGTCAGTGGATTTTCCTATCCAAATGGGTTAATGTAAGGTGATGGCTATTTTCTCTTTCCTCTCAGATTTCAATAAGGGCATTTGCAGGGTTAATTTTTCTCAAAGCTTACAAGGCAGGTAATTATTTCACCACATCGTGGAATAACGTTTCATATCAAGAACTGAAATATTCTCTTTTCTGTATTCCTGCTTGTAGTTTACCAAGCTTCCAAGCCAACAAATCACCATCGTCCGATGCTGGTAAGTACCAGATTTCTGGAGACCCTTTGTAACCAAGTAATAATATGAATTAATTAAATTAAAAAATGTCTTGGAAATTCAACTCAGGTAATTTCTAATCCTGGAAATATTGCAAAGGCTGCACCAGATGACCTGACAAATCCTTCTTTCACAATGATTAACTCATCCCAGATTGCATATAGGTAGCTTTTGCTACAAGAGACAAAGCCCCTTGCTCAGAACAAGTTCAAATCATGTGTGGAAAGAAGTACAGATGAAAATGAGGGTCATCTCACTTCTACAGCACAAAAGAGAAGAATTTTAAAAAATGTACAGATACTCAATTACTAATGATAGAGGGCCATGGAAGTTCATCCAGAGCTCGGAAGGGCAATATCGTACGGAATAAGAAATAAAGTTGGGTATCAGCTGCATAGGAATGAAATTGAAATGGACATTTTTGTTACAGAAGAAAATGACTAATGGGATGATCAGATAAAAAGATCAAAAGCAAGGAGGGCAACTGCCAGAAAACTATTTCTAGCAATTACTGGACAAGACAGGACTAGAGATTTCTCATGACAAGAACATAAAGCCAGTCTTGCTAATCTTTCAGAGAAGAATATATAGAAGATTTGATGGGCTAGTGTCAAATATAGTGTAATTTTACTGAAATCACCTGAGAAATTCAAGAGACTGATGTAGTCCTTTGAGTTCAAAGTTATACAAAGGCTGAAATCCTTTGCAAGGTGACAGGGATCTGGAAATGGAGTATGGAGCTTTACCAGCTGCAACAGCCATTTCACCTTGGTCAATAATTAATCACATTGAGTTTTACTGACAATTCGTATAGTATCTTGGCATAACATTGTGACACTAGGAAGCGTTGTGCAACCTATGGGATTATAGAAAAAGGTTACAACTTCTTCCTATGCCTAGCACAGCCCCTTTGCTACAAGCTTCGGAAATGCAGGCATCGAGTTGTTATCCTTACTGAGAGTTTAAACAAGCCCAAAGAATTGAATAATCTGCTTTGCCTGTTCCTAGGCAGAACAAGATTTTAGGTCCTGCCTTGCCCTTTCTCCTTTATTCCTTGCAACAAACTGAGTTTTGTTTTGGCTTGATTTCTGTTGGTGGTGGTGGTTTTTGGGGTTTTTTTTGCACACTTCCTTCCTGCTCACCTGAGGACTGATAGATGCGCAATACAACAAATGAAATGGGTTTGTCCCTTGTGCTTTCCCATGCAAACTGCAGTGCAAAGAGGCAGACTGAACCTCTTTTCCGTCTTCAGATATTCTCTCAGGGAGAGATGCTCTCCAGATGGACTTGAGTGACTCTTGTTTGGCTGGTTTTGGGTTTTTTTTGGGGGGGAGGGGGGATATAGAGCACAATTAAAACTAATGAGTATTCCCCAGTCTTTGATAAAATATAGTTTAGGTCATCTGCTAGAATGAACTCAGGGACATCTCAGACTTCAGGGAAACTTTATCCATTTGCACCTGCTCAGCTTCTGTGGCTTAAAAACCTGCTAAGTCCTTTGCTATCACTAGGCTTATTTTGGGAGCACTTAAGGTGTATTGCCATTTAAAGGAGTGCCATCACGCATAATTTTCACCTTCTTTAAATTCCCTGATGCTCTGCTATAATAAAACTAAATGCCTGAATACACTTGTGGAATATTCTGTTTTCTTAAGATAATTCAGAGATCATGTACCTAAATGTAATGTGGCTGCTTGCGATTTGTTATTCCTTGTAAAACACATATGCTGCAGGATATACAATGGTATGGTAAAACTTTAAAATCCTATTTTTGATTGACTGAAATCAACATTCATCCCACTAATTTAATGTGAATTCTGATACTTACTCCCTGGCAGCCTTCCACTTGACAATCCCCTGTCCCACAGCAATGACCAAGGACTGTTTCTCTGCCCCTGAAGCCTGGAAAGAATTCTTTAACTTCATCAATCAGCATCTCTCTCTTATCTCAGATGTCCTTCGCCTGTCCAGGGAGCCCTAAACTCTCCCAGAGCTGGAGGGTGTAGGTCAGTTAAGCATGGTTTGCTGAGCCTGAAATGAGTGCAGTAATTCAAGCCCCGAGAACTTCAGAAGCATGCAGTTTTGCACAGGGATGGAAATGGCTCCCTAACTTTTCTGAAGATGCTCCAGGGAACAACTCCTCCTCCCTCATCCAGGTCTGATCTTCAACATCCGTCTCTACTTTTCATCCCCAGTGATAAGAACAGGCAGACCTCAGTGACTGGGGATTATGTGTTAGACCAAGCTGGAAAATTGTGTTAACGTTTTTTCCTTTCATACAGATACATCAGCACCTGTGAAATGTGGGGAGAAAATCTGAACATGGGATAGGTGTCAGGGAGGCACAAGAAGAACTTGCTCTTATAAGTTATTTTCTGATAATATTTTCTGGTTTATGTACAAGTGACCATGTACCTCCTGCAATTTTTCATGATGTGACTTATAGACCCCCTTCACTGCCTTTGGAGTACATGCATGCATAGAATCTAATAGTATTTACTTATGGGTTTCATGAACTCTCCCTTCCTGCTCCTCCTTCCTGGCCAGGCAAGACACTACCAAAACTCAACATACTTAAGTCATGTTAGACATCCTGCACTGTGCATCCTCCAGAATGGGAGCTGTTCAGAGAAGACCTAGCTCCCAGCTGGCCTAGGGACCAAATTTTCTTTTACGTTTAAACTGGGCCATTTGGGAAAGGAGGATGCTGGGACATGCTATTGCTCCACTGTGGAGGCAGCACACAGTGGGAGCACTTGCATTTGAGCCTAAAACCACTCCTGAGTCCTTCACTATTTCTAACTGGGGACAGGTCCTATGAGGAGAGAGGTGTCCCTTAGGACTGAAAGTGTCTATAAAGAAGACGGAGACTCCCTTTTTACAGGGAGTCACATAGGAAAGATAAGGGATGACAGGCATAGGTTAGTCCTGGGGAGATTCTGACTGGACACAAAAATTTTCATACTAAGAACAGTCAGCCATTGGAATAATCTCCTCTGGGAAGTAGTAGACTTCCCAGTGTTGGACTCTTTTAAGATTCAGCTGGACAGGGTGCTGGGACATCTAGTCTAGGTCATGCTTTGCCTGGAAAGGTTGAACCGATGATCCTTGAGGTCCCTTCCAACCTCGTATTCTATGACTGCACCTGGAAATCTGAAAGGCAGAGCAAGACTGTCCTGTGACAAGCCCTGGAGGAGGAATAAGTGGTGGTCTCTGTAGGGCAAAAAGAGCTCAGTGGGAGGAAGGAACTATCACCTGGTTTATTATAGGGGTGATCAAGCTCAGAAGTGAAGGTCATGAGTCGACAGAAAATAAACACAGGCTGCTTTTCCCCAGTGAAACCTCAGGAGCAGAGTATGGCAGAAAGGAATGGAAAAATGGAATGTAAGCCTTTTTTTTTTTTTTTTTGGTACCTACTTTGGTATTTTCTTCTGCTCCAGCTTCCCTAATAGACTCAAGTCTTCATTAGCCTACCTGATACTATAACTACAAGAGAAGGGAAAAAAAGCATTTGCTTTTCAGACATGCCATGTAGTGCAGAAAATTTATGATGCTATTGCAACTGAAAGTCAGATTTTGTGACAAATGAGTTCCTATTAGCCTGTGGAAACTATCAGTCAGTTTAGTTAGCTAGGGCATTATTAAGCCAAGAAGGACATGACGGAACATTTACAGGAACAGACAACTGGTCCCCAGTCACACCCACCTATATTGTTTATGACATGCACTTTGTTCGATTTGGCAGGGTGCCACACAGGCTGTGTTAATTTTAGCAGCAAGGACACTAAAGAATGCAGACATGGTTAATAATGTATGCTGTTGGGGTCCTCTATTGTCTCTGCTTTTCTTGTCGCAGTCCTCTGTGTGTTCATTGCAAGACAGGGGAGGAGAAAACCAGTCAAGAAAGGAAATTAAAAAGAAAATAACCCAAAAACCCTGGTATTTGTCCTCCTGGAAAGGTGCAAGGCCACATTCCCCAATTATGTAAATGAAGAAAGGCCTACAGAAATCAGTGCTTTTTTTAAAGACAAGCCTGTTGAGAAACTGGACCTAGTTCTGAGTTTGCCTGTTGCCTGCAGACATCCCAGTCTTATTTTAGAGATGTGGAGTACCTGCAGTTTCCACAGAGGCCAGGGGTTTGACAGACATTTCTGTAATTATAACCAGAAAATGGAGCAAGACTGAGTTTTCAGCTGTAGTTGTCTGTGGTGCCTCTTTAAATGACTTAGCAGAGAGTGTCTGCACATTCCTACTTCAAATTCACCATTTCTCGTGAAGAACAACTCTATGTGGCTGCTGCTCGTGGCTTCGTCTGCCCATGTACCTGCCTCCCATCCAGCCACATCCAAAGCTCCCCCTTCCAACCTATGTGGAAGCAAACATAGTGCTTCCCTTTATGTTAAGGATAATCCACATCTTGTTTCTTTTTCCCCTTTTTACAAGTTCTGGGTGATACTGGCTGCAAGCTCTGCTGGAGAAGACTTGCCCCTCTTTGTGTATCTGAAATGAATTTGTCTATCACAAACAAGCCATAATGGAGAAAGCACCAAGATTAATGTAGATCTTAGTAAGAGCAAATTAGTTTTTAAGGTACTTATTATGACTGATTAATTAAATGTCTCATAAATACAGGGAAGACAGCTGCAATTCCAGTTTCTGAGCAAAGTAAGTCCACCTACTGTAATAAATCTGTTTTTAAAGCTTTATGGATCCTCTAACCTTTGAATTAGCATTGCCATTTTTGTTACTGTCTCCAGCAATGAATCAGTTGTCATGCCATTTTCCAGCAAATGTTATAACCCAGCCATTCACAAACTCCTGTTGCAAATCCGCCTTCCTGCAAATTCTTATTTGTTAACGCAACAACCTTCAGAATCATCCATTTTAAGAATAGCAGAGTGGGATCAAATTTTTGAGCATAATGACAATGTCAGTGTAGTTTATGAAACCATAACAATGTAAGAAATGACATCTGGTAAGCCCATCATGCATGTAATGTAAGGTTAGCTTCAATGATTCCTCAGAGTTTTGCTCTCTCTGTAATGTATGGGTGGCAGTGTGCCACTCAAAGTAAGGAGAATCACTCAGCTGCCTTGAATATAAAGTGGAGAATATACTATGCTTCAGCGAGCAGGCTGGTGGCATAGGAATGTTGATGCAGATACCCTGCGGAAATGCTGTGCTGATAAACAACGTTAAAAGAACAACCTTGCAGGTCCATAAAGCAAGGACTAGTCTGGGGGAAGCTTTTACATTTATACTGAGAGATCTCAGTGGCCTGCACAGAAGCTGGGCAGTGATGTCCACTCAGTCAAGCATGATCTCTCAGGTTTAGGTACAAATAAACCCATGTGGTCTGTGCAATCATCTCATTCTCATTTATTTAAGACTCTTCTTACACTTTGGAGGAAAGTCCCAGACTGAATTATGAGGTGGATGAAGGACCAAATGCAGCAGAGCATGGGCTGGAGGTCACTGAGTCATTGCTGCCACCAGCACATGTTCATGAGGATGGTTCCAAGAGAAGCAGCATTTGCCACAGCGATGGTCATTTTCTAGAATTAAGAATGAGAAAATTCCTGGCTTTGACATTTTATAAATGCGAGTAGGTATAAGGCAAGAGGAAATGGCTTTAAACTGACAGAGGGGACACAGATGCAAGGGAGAAGTTCTTCC
Organism: Coracopsis vasa; assembly: GCA_026283785.1. NCBI lineage: Eukaryota > Metazoa > Chordata > Aves > Psittaciformes > Psittacidae > Coracopsis > Coracopsis vasa. The sequence continues at coordinate 46,545 of JANHGB010144510.1, forward strand.
CTGTGAGGGTGGTGAGGCACTGGCACAGGTTGCCCAGAGAAGCTGTGGCTGCCCCATTCCTGGCAGTGTTCAAGGTCAGGTTGGATGGGGCTTGGAGCAACCTGGTCTAGTGGAAGGTGTCCCTGCCCATGGCAGGGGTGCATGGAACGGGGTCAGCTTTAAGGTCACTTTCAACCCAAACCATCCTATGATTCTGTAACCCACCCCTTAGAACCAGTCTGCCTGTCAGTGGCAGTTACAGGCACTTATTACTATAAAATATGAATACCTACTTATTCACCTAAAAATACGTGAGTCTGAGAGAATGGCACAAAGTCCCACCGAAAGCAGCACAGGAATTGAACCCCAAGCCCCGCATCTCCCATTAATACCCCAACCAGCTCCTGCATCACTCATGCCTGGAGTTGTCACAGGAAACCTTAGCTAAGTTAAGATTTTCAGTTTCTGTACAACAGCTCATAAAGTTGGTACCTTTATTTGCACAGCCTTTGGTTTATTTGACATCATGACCCTACCCCAAAATCAAAGTGACACCAGAAGCATCAGCAGAAGGAATATGAGAAAGAGCCACATTGGACCTGAGGCCCTGAAAACATCGTTTCATGGCATGGAGGAATATGGAAACCCCTGTGGAAGGGCTTAAAAGCTGGTGAACTCCAGCTGTACTTTTAAGGGAATGGTGTAAACTGGGAAGCAAATGCAATGGGAACTCTGCTGAGACATTTCTGGGAAGAAGCTACAGTGAATGCGGATGTGACTTGGGTCTTCAGGCAGCAATTATATAATGTTTTAGAAATACCGAGTGTAATAAACAAAACGTACACACATCTCTTCCTTCTTTCTATGTATGTCTTTTTTTTGAAACTACCCAAATGTCATTGTTTGTGCCTTCCAGGATTACCATATTAAATTTCCCATAGTAGTGGAATACTTCCAGCAGCAAAATGAGTCCTGTTAGCTATTTTAATCTTCAAACATATCAAGATCACTTCCAAGTCTCCAGTATTTTAATCAAGTTATTTTTTTTTTGTTAATGGTGCCACAGACTCGTAACTGACAAATGCAAATAACTAACAAAATTAAATCCTTTCAGGCATTCCTGTGGCTGATTTTTATTTATTTATTTAATTTTAATATATGATGGTGAGAAGCCATCTTGTATTAAATGATGGGTAGCAAAATATAGCCTAGCTCTCAAAGTAAGGTCTCAGTGGTAGAGAGAACTCATTAATGTCATTCAAATAAATTGGTGTGAAATATGATCATCTCAAGCAGTACATTTATTTACACTTGCAAATCAGAAATAATACAGCTAAGATATATGAGGCAACAATTAGGGAATATGTCTGCAGGTATTCAAGGAAATATCATTCAGCTTCTGCTGCAAAAAAATGAATATTTCATTGCCAATGCATCTGTCTAATTGAATAATGAGGATACTAGCGCTCTTTTACAGGTACAGCAGCAACGGAAATTTCAACTAAGTATAAAAATAATTCCCCTGAAGTAAACCCGGTATAATAAGAGGTTTTGTGTCTGCTTCATACAGAAGCTTTCTCTGACTTTATTTGCAAAGCCCTGGTGAAGCCCAGTGGGCTGCTTCAGCAGTGCCCTACTCTATACAGGGTGCAACCCAATGTGACATAACTTCCAAAATGTGGTGCTTGAAATGTCTGGAGTGAAAGAGGAGGCAGTGACAGCCATGGACAGGAGGTGAAAGGTCTTGCAGTGGGTGGTACACAGGCTGTTTTGGACCCATAAGGTTGTTTGCAATTTGCAGAAGATACTTTTAACAAGAGGAGACTGGAAAGAAAGTTGCCTTGGAGAGGACTGATCTAACCTAGATCTTTTCCTACTGGACTGACCTAGATCTTTTTATGTGTGTGCTACCCTATTTTCTCTTTTTTTCTTCTCTGTGGGGTGAAGAATAGAGCACAGCCCAAGATAGGGTAGATGTCTCCATACTCCAAGGAAGCACCACCTCTGAAGCCATCACCTACTGATGTCCACCTACTGATGTCCACAGGAGCATTTCAGCTAACTTCATCCTTGAATAGGGGCTATTCAGAACAAGGGGACCAAGAGGGTGGTAGCTCTGTGCCATTCAAAGAGGCTGAGCACTGTGGCTGCTCCTAATACTGTCCCACCTTCAGGCTTTTTTCTGGCTTTACAACAGTTATCAGCACACACAGCTTGGAGAGAGCAACTGGGACATCTCAGGTTTGCTGAGGCCTCCAGGCCATATAACAATATACTCTAGCAGTCCTCTCAGCTCACTTCAAAAGTAAATGGCTTTGCTCTGCATTTACCTACCAGTGATAAAGGCTGCTACTGTTGCAGGGTCATATTCTATTAATGTTATTGCTTAATTATACTGTAAAGCCCCATGGCAATACTTTGAACATCAATATCCTCAAGTGCAGCTTCATGGTACAGTGTAGTGTGAATCTTCTGTGTCAAAAAAAAAAAAAAAAACAAAGAAAAAACTTTTACCAAGTTTATAATCAGTACAATACAGCAAAAGATTTTAGGCCCCTGGAATCAGCTGAAGTATCATGAGGGCTACATCTAGGGGATAAAAAAGTACAACTGTATTAGGAGGTTATGATTACTACACATGTCATTGTCATATCAGTCATTTAGCAGTCATATCCTAATAAACTGCTGTGAAATTTGTCATTCCAAAGTCAGATTAATGCAGATTCATATAATAAAGTCATCACAGCACACAGCTAAGTAATTATGTTCAAGCTTTGTCACTGCAATGAATGTCTGTGTGCCTAAGTACTGAGGGTGACTTTTTTCAGCTGCTGTTTTCTTATTGGTGAATTAGCCAAATAGGCTCTTTAATAACTTTCTTTTGGAAAAGTATTTTAATAAGAATCCAGAAAGACAGACAGGGGAAAACATAATTTTATTTGAATGATGTAGTAACTACTGGATTCTCCGTACTCTTCTTTGGGAACCTTTGGATTCATAGCGCTCATTACAGATCAAAGAATTTAATTCATATATATATCTTTTTTTGTGCACAGAAATACAAAATAAGTTAGAGAGTCAGCATATGTTACAGTAAGCAGCAATCTGTTATGGTAGTAATTTCACTGCTTGCTGTACCACAGAGGGTTGTGCTATAACACGGCTCATTATAATGGATGTACTTTATTTTGTTCAACCAGTCATGGTAAAAATATTTGGCTAATGTTTTCATTGCCTGCCATCTGTGTGGTCAGCAAGGTTGTCCAACAACATCCAAAATGTCATCGCTTCAAACAAGGGCTTAATTGAAATTTAATCAGACAGATCTTTTCTATTAATTAAATACCAGCTGATTAATGCAATGTATTTTGATATGAAGTAACCGTGGCCCAGATTCGGCTGTGCTTGTGCACAGTGAGAGTTGCTCCCTCTCCCCAAGGGCGGTTGCTGACTACAGCACAGCTCAGCTGGCACGAGCAGTGGTGTGAAGTCTGACTCTGTCCCCAAAAAGGCACTTAAATGCTGCCAAGCCAAATATCAGAAAATGTCATAATTAAGGTTGCAAGCACAGTCTGGATACAGCCCTTGTATTGTTGTGTTGGGATCTCACGTGCCTTTGTTTTCCCTCTGGCACCACTCAGCCTTTGGAGAAAGCGTTGCAGTATTTCCTGGCATTGTCCTCATGTGCCTCATACAGCCATTCACCCTCTCTCAAGCCCTGTGGAGTTTCACAGGTTTATCTTTGCTTTTTGAGATTACTGTAGAACATCTCCCACTGATGTCTTAGATTTGTATGTATGTTAAGGGATTTGCAACCCTGCTCCAGCATGAGGGGGCAGTATGCTTTCCCTCTTATAAATTAAAGGGTAAGGCGCACCTGCAGTGGGCTGCACACAGGACTGCTCACTGACATTTTTCTAATCCAAATCAGTCAGGTCAGCGACCCAAATGTAAATGAATTTGACCAATAGGTTTCTGCTGTAGCTACTACAGAGTCTTTGCTCTGTGACAGCACTATGCTGAGTTTCACAGTGCTGTTTTTAAGAACCTAGATGATCAGTCCATGGCTGGTGGAAGTCCTGTCCTTGCTTTCACTCAGAAATTGTGTGCAGAACATGTTTGCTTCCCTGTACAAACAGGAAAGGTAGGTTAGACAGACAAGCCTTCTCCCTCCTGGAGTCAGGATGGGACCGGGAATTACCTCCAGACATGGGAATCAGAAGTGTATGTGGCTTCTATTGTTTAGGTACAGACCAAAGTATTGCCCCCATATCACAAGTCCTGACACAAGAGCTGACAATTTAAAAAAGGTCTGAAGTCTCATTGCAGACTCACATTTCATTTTATGAACATTGTCAAAAAAAAAAAGTGTTCACAAAATGGAAAGACAAAGATTTTTAATAAATAGCATAATTAGGGTAAAAGCTGTCATCCTGCAAGTTTTTTAGAGACCTCTTGAAAAATGAAAGAGTCTGATGGAAGAAAGCTGCAGTTCTGATTAGTGTCTTTCTCAAAGCATCTGAACGCTGGGAAATGTACCCATAACCACCAGTAATATTCCCAGGGCTGCCCTAAGGTTGACATTGAAGATCAAAGTGCCAGGATGGTGTCATTAATTTAAAGAGTAATTTACATTTATCATGAGAAATAAACTCTGGAAACAAATGGTAGCTTGCTACAATAATTCACCCAACTGGTATGACCCTAAGGAGTCCACTTACCAATTAACTTTTACCAAAGTACTATAATTTCTGTGAAAAAGAGTGATGTAAAAAGGAACATCAGGCTGTAGCAGTCCTATGGCTTTCTTTGAAAAATTCATTGCATGTATTCTCTCAAAACTGCCAAAGAAAAATCAAGTTGTTAATAAAAAATAATAGTCCATGAGCAATTCTTTAACCTTTAAGATCCAGATCCTGGTATGACCAAAATACCATGATACTGTTGTGCATGCAAGGATGAAAGGTGTAATTGATATTTGGGTTCATTTCTTCAAGAGTTCACTAAAACAGCCTGAAGTAATAAACTCATTTCAATACAGTTCTCTAAACCCTATGTACAGCAGGGAGCAGGCAGCACCCTGCCAGAACAGATAGATCTTTGAGAGCACCTGAAATCCTGCAACGCAAGACTAAAGTAATGAGCCTCTCTCTGATGTGAATATCTCTTAACCCATTGATGCTCTTGAACAATCACATATTACTGACTGTTAACATTAATGCTACCTCTTAAGTCAGCCTTCCTACTTGTCCTTGGATTTAATTAAGGGCAGAAATGGCACTCTGCAGCTGGAGCCATTATAAATATTCAACTAAAATGATTTTCTTTTTCCTTTAAGAATTTGTTTTCCCAAGAATATTGAAGCTTTCAAAGTTTTACTTCTTACATGGAGGTCCCCTTTTTAAGAAGTCCCTGTAACAGACATAGGTTATAAGTTATGTTTCATCCTCCTATGAAGTCATGGCAATGGGCATCCAGAAGTAATTTTGTCCTGCCAGCTTAGAGTAGTTTTAGTTGCCCTTATTCTGCTGACAATTCTTTGTGCTTGGAGGTTGGATTGGTCAGTACAAAATCAGCAGCCCAAAACAACAGCTAAGAGGAACACAGCATTGCTCCTCCGATCACTGGTGCCACCCAACCTCTCCTGGATGCTCAGGTATCTGCAGACCCTTTGATGACCTTTGGCCAGGGGCTGTCCATTTGCTCTCCTGCCTTTGCACGCATCTTTGAGACAACCCCCACTAAATAAGCAATAAATACACATGTACTTTCAGCAGCCCCATGATGAGACAAGAGAGAATCTAAGGTCATTTGAGGTTGGACCAGAGCCAGATCTGCCCCAACATCCTGTTTTTGACCTGGCCAATAATGAATCTTTTGGGTAAGGTCAGGACAGCCATGCGCTACCCAGCTGTCTGGACCCAACAGGTTAGTGGCTGTCTATGCCTGTGGCTTCGTCTTGACTGGTGCTAGTAAAGGCAGCTTCCACACTCCTGCCAGTGCCTTTTCCACTCACTAATGACTTTAGGCCTCCACCACATCCTTCAGCTACTAAAAAAATCAGTGTATTATCTCCATAAAATCAGCAGTAGGAGTCTCGTGGCAAATATGTGATATCAGGGCCCTGCTGAATTGTATGCTCTGTACCAAGAAAGGTAAGCAGATGTCCTGATGAGTGTGTAACCTGCTGGGTGAGGAGAGGCACTGTGGAGGAGTGAGCGGATCGTTCCCTGTCTTACAACATAAGGAATACAGAGTTTATGTCTTGACCAAAGTCACAGGAAGCTATGGCACAGCCAGGTACATAAATGCATCTCAGTATTCCTTTTCAGAAAATCTTTTTCTTTTACACTGTTTGATAAAATAGGCTGGTTTATCGCAACACTTTTAGAGGTCAACTGCCTCTTCTGCTCTTATATCTCCATGTTTTTAATTAAGTTACTGTGAATCTCATCATATTTCAAAGGGAAGGATCAAGAACCATTGCTTTCGTGATCTAGTTAATACCTGTAAATATCAGCTGTTGCCCAATTCCCACTATGAAATAGTAGGTGGAAAGAGGAAGACACCATAAAACACATTTCGCTTAAAGGCAAGAAGCAATAAATGATCTTTATGACCTTTGAAACCTGAGGCTTCCTAAAGCTATAAATTTCTTTTTAGAACCCAGCAGATGTACTCATTTTATCAGTTCATAATATTTCATTTTTTTTTTCAGTACTAGGTGTTGGGTTGGTTTTGGGGTTTTTTTGTTTGTTTATTCAGATCTTGGACATCTTCATGCTTGCAGAGCAGGTCTGCTTGCTCAGCAAGAAAACTGCATGGTGAAAAGACCCTGAAAGCCTTTCCTGTGTTGCCTACAGGCAAGGAGGTCCAAAGGATATCACATGCGGCATGATGATGACTCTGGGAACACCTGAGCCGTGTCCAGTTCTGCAAAATGCTCTTATGGCCCCAGCACTGCAGCACAACACTGCTTTGAAGAGTCGTCTTAGCAAAATGATCTAAAGGTTTTTTGTATAAGAGAGGACTTTTCAACAGAAACTAAATAAAATGGTTTGAGACAGAAGTACCACTGAGCTTATTTCATAAAGAATTAAGGAAATACCTAAAAAGGTGATCATACGCTGACATTTACAGATTATCAGCTCCCTTGGAATGACCCAATGGATGAAATTAAAAAGTTGGGTAACCTGATTCAGATGTAACTATTTACAGCATCTAAACATTAGACTTCGCAATTTTTTTTCATATGAATTAGTAATTATAAATTGTCTTTGTTACATATCACTCAAATTAATTTTTCTAACAGTTTACTCATCATTTGTGAGCTATTTATGAAAGGCACCTGCACTTCTGTGTCTTATCTCTTGCATGGTTCAATCTGATGGGAAAAAAAAATGCATGTGATCTAGTCTATTCAACACAGGGAGATGTATGGAAGAAGGAAGTGGATGGATGGATGGATGGATGGATGGATGGATGGATGGATGGGTGGATGGATGGAAGGAAGGAAAAGGTAAATTGTGCTGCAGCCCACACACTCAAATTGCTGCTCCAAGGGCATCAGAATCAGATTTAGAAAGTGGGATGAGAGCTTAAGGAATTGAGAGGAACTTCTTCATTGGTTTCCTGTGGGGTTTTTTTTAACTTTGTTAATGTATGAAAATTTGAAATGGATTCAGCACCATTGGAAATGTTTTGCTTCCCAGTGAAATACAGAAAATATGACATACTTAGGGCTGTAAATTGGTTTTAACCTGGCTGCTGCATGACTGTACAAAAGCTGCACCTTCAGAGCCTGCTGAGAAGTTTCCTGTGGTACCATGTTGTCACACCAGTGTCACCGCTGCAGAAGATCCCTCCCCATCTGCAATGTCCCTGCTTTCTCTGTTTGGGGAAAGCAAAATCGCACCCCCATTCCTTCCCATAGGGAAAGTCCCTAGACATTAAAGAAGAAAGAAGTCCATGAGGCTCTGGGTTAAATCAGTATCCTGAAACCTAATTGGCCAGGTTGTGTATTAAGCCCACTTTTAGAGTTTTACCTTGTGTTTTTCTAAAAATCTTTGCTCAAGATTGCTTTGTGAATCAGCAGTAGTAGATATTTCTGAAATAAAAGAACTCAGATCCATCACTGTTTTCAGTTCAGAGGAGCAAAATACTACTTTGTAATACATTTAATGAGTTTGATACTCATAACTACCACTAATATACATGAGAGGTACTTTGTCCTTTTCATTATTAGTAAAGTGTTTATGAAGTACCGCCATCATCTTGATAAACATTCCTAATCCATAAATGACTCAAGCCTGGACCAGCTGAGGATCACCTTAACAGCAGAAGAGATGGGAATGAATTGGATAACTCAAGCCAGAAGCATCAGGACTCCTTTGTCTTCCTCCCAGGGAGTCTAAAAGATGTTAGCTAAATCAACAAATATTTACAACATGAAGCAGAAAGCATTCCATATTTCAGGTGTAGAGATACCAGCTTGAAATGAAGGACAACCCCATATAATACAAGTAATCCATTTATCTCACTGTGAAGATCATGTTGTGTTCTGAGTTTCATGGTATAAAATGTAATATGAGTTGAAAAAAATGTGTAGGAATAAGTTAATGTAGGAAAATTATTTGCTCTACATTTTTCCAGCTTTAAGTGACACATAATGCAGTGTAACAGTCACAGAAATGCCAGATGAGGTGCTACTTTGCACAAGAAATTAGTGGCAAGAATTGATTAATGCTTACCCAGCAGATATTGAAACTGATTCAGATTTCAAACCAATTTTACAATGATGTTACTGTAGTGAGATTGATGGAACTGCTGCAGGTTTACCCTGAGGTCCATCCCTTTACTAGAAATGAACTGACTAACAGAAATATGATCAGATTAAAAAACAGATAATGTGATTTATCAGTTACTTTTTCATAGACACTGTTTTTGAAATTTCTCATTTGATGCTCCATCGTGTCTAGAATTTCATTTGTGGCCCTCTTTTTTGAGGGCTCTCTGTATTGACCTAAGTATTTTGCTCCTTGGTATGTTAATCAATCTACATTTCCCACAGTCTATTTTAGTAGCATTCCTTTCACCTGAACAGCTTCTCTTGCATTTTTTTAAAAAAGGCCTCATTCTACAAATTTTTCTGCAAAAGCATTTATGGATATTGCAACTTTCGGCACTCACTCTTTATGTCCAATTTTATTATACAAGTCTTCTCATTACAACCTAATGAATGACTTAATGATAATGGAAAATCTCCTCCAATGAAATTTAGAAACAGCTAGATATTTTGGGAAGATTACATGATACTAAGCACATTATCTTCAGAACTAGTTTAATGCCAGTGTATGGACATGATGCAGTGCCTACTAGCTGTATTTCTATTGTGGTTTTGAGTGGAATAGTGATGGAAGATGACTGAGAGTTTTGTTCCCAGCGCCTTTGAAAAGATTGACAGAAACTTAAGCAAATGAGATGGAAAGGACACAGAAGATCATGTATTGGCTTGTTGCCAGGATGAGAGAGAATATGATACCAGAATGTGTCATGATGGAAAAGAAGTTCCTAGCTTAAATGTAAAGAGTTATTGTTGAAAAGAGAACCGGTGCTTGGCTCTAAAATTAAAAGTAGAGTTGATAAAATAACCAACAACTTTTTGAAAACTTTAATTGAAAAAGTAGGATAAATTTTTCCAAGAGAAATTCATTAACATTGCTGAGATCCAAAAAAATCTAAACAGTTTTTGTTAAAAAAAGTTTTATTGTCAGTGAGGCTGGACTTCTGGTCTTTGTAATTTAATGCAGCATTTCCTATAATAAATTCACATGTTGTGTTTGAGCTGTCTTTGAACTATCACTTTAGAGAAATTATTCACTTCTGTTAAATAATCATATTAGAAATAAAATGTGCTTGACCAAACTATAGGACATAGTTGCTTTAAACACATCTGTACTTCTCTTCTGGCAAAATTTTCACGCCTCCTAGAAGTATGTTTTTATAATCTTAATTTTTATTTGACAAAATGTTCCCTCAGATTTCAACGCACCCACACACTTTCGTAGAATAAACACATGAACAAATTTTTGCATAGAGTATGAACCTTTGTCCCTGTCTTACAAAGAAATTTTGGACTTGATGTGTCTTCTTTACTACAGTATAAGTCAGAGACAAATTCCTTGAAAGCAGGAGAGTTAAATTGGTATGAAATTGGTACAAGCTAAAGTACATCCCCTATATTCAGAGAACAGGCAAACTGAAGAAGTAACTTTTCAAGGGTCCATGTTAATTTATTTCCATATGTAGATAAACCCTGATCTCATAATAATCAAGGAGTGCCCAGACAGTGTTACAACTTTTTGTATTCTCCTCCTGTAATGTCAAAGGCTCAAATGTAAAGTAAAAAGCCCTGCGCTGTCTGACAACTCCAAGTAATGGTTTGACACAGACTTTGCCAGGCACCTTCATTCCCTGCTGTGATTGAGAGGGACATTTCTTCGCTGCTAGCCTGGTTACATAGCAAGCTGTGTCAAGCATTGGGCATATTCTCCCTGCAAGTGAGCACAAGTCTTTTACCCTAATGCTCTTCCTTGTTTCTCGGTGACATTTTAATTTGGTTTTTAGATTTTAGTAAGTTATTTTTTGTTGGTTTTGTTTTTTTTTCTTTTGTTCTCTGCACAAGAACTACTCCTCTAAAGCTATGAGGGCTTTTCTCAATCATATTGTTAACATTTGGCTCTTTCTATTGAGGTTTATTTCCTTTCTTGAGCTAAGATTCAGAAACATACTGTTTTTTTCTTCCAACATCTGCCTTCCTGAGCAAATCAAGCGCACTTAAGCATGTAAATGATGAAATGGAAGACGTGAATGTTATGAGCTAGAAACTGGAGCTCAAAGACAAGGGCACTAGAAACTGGAGCTCAAAGACCAGGGCAATTCAGGCAACAGAATCCTCCATGGAGCTTGAAGTCTGCAGAGGCTGGAAGGTTTGGCTAGGGGACAATGAAGATATAGAGACAGACTCAGGCAGAACAGATAATATATCTCTGTGCTTTATTTCACTGATGAAATGAAACTCCTGAGAGACCACACACACCTGATGATCATGCTGATTCTAAGAAAGGAAAACTGCCAGGACACTATCGATCAGTCTCTGCACTAATACATCTCATGGAACTTTGATGACAAGAGATGTGGACTGGGAAGCATTGGAGTGTCAGTGACTGTCCTGTAGAACATCTTCAGATTCCTTTTATCATCCACTGTCTGATAATATAAAGGACTAAAATATTCCAGGAGGGTCACACTCCAGAAATTCCTGCTTTCCTACCCTGAGAGAGGGTTGTTTCTGCAGCTGCTTCAGATGTAGATGTTTGTACTGCAGAGAGCTACTGGTAAGTATAATGACTCTTCTCTCAAATAAAGAAACCACAACTTTCCTGAGCACAAGTGGCTTCTGCTTTCCTTGGTGTGAATCACAAAATCATACGATGGTTTGGGTTGAAAGGGACCTTAAAGCTGACCTCGTTCCATGCCCCCCTGCCATGGGCAGGGACACCTTCCACTAGACCGGGTTGCTCCAAGCCCTGTCTAACCTGGCCTTGAATATTGCCATGGATGGGGCAGTCACAGCTTCTTTGGGCAACCTGTGCCAGTGCCTCACCACCCTCATTGCAAAGAATTTTTTCCTTATATCCTCTCTAAATCGACCTTCCTTCAGTTTAAAATTGTTGCCCCTTGTCCTGCCCCTACAGGCCTTGGTAAAAAGTCTCGCTTTATATATTGAAAGGCCTCAATAAGGTCTCCCCAGAGCCTTCTCTCCTTCAGACTGAACAACCTCAGCTCTCTCAGCCTGTCTTCATAAGAGAGGTACTCCAGCCTTCCGAGCATTTTCAAAGACCTCCTCTGGACCTGCTCTAACACGTCTATGTCTTTCTTGTATTGTAAAAACACTAATTTATTAAAAAAAATCATAATCCATTTTCTATATTTTATTTTCTTTTTCATTAGCGGCAACATTCCCCAGTAGATGAAGACTGCTAATTTTCAACTAGAAATAAGACTCAGGAAAAAGATGTATCTAATTTTGGAGAGTACATCCAAAGTCCCACTACATCACTTTTAAAGTACAAAAGGTTTTAAAGCTCAGGGACATAGCAGGACCCAGAGGAATTAATGACTTTAGAGTAAGCACAAATAAAGCTCTCTGTGCTATTAATCTTGTGGATTTGGGGGTTCTTTTTACTAAACAACTTAAAAAGACATCTTGAAAGCTTCCACCGGTAACCTGTTGGCCTTCTCCTCCTCCTAACAGCGTTCACAACATTAATCAAGCCATTTCAATTCTCACTTCGCATGAGGCAGCTTGGCTCACACTGCTCTGGGTCTGCAGGTCTTTCAAGATCCAGGTGTGAAGAGCATTTTCCAAAAATAAAGCAAAAACTGGCACCAATCAACACTCAAAAATGTGTCTTGACAGAATTACACCAGGAGAAGCAGGAAACTGTTTCCCAGATAGACCATGCTTAAAAAAGACCTGCAACTGCAGAGATTATTTCATCAAACCAGAGTAGCCCTTGGGAATTCATGCTTAAGCCATTCCCTTCATTCTTTGGAGCTGTTTCAGGGCAAGAGATTTGAAGATCATATGAAGATCATTTGAAGATCATTGAAGATGATTTGAAGATCAATATTCCCAAAAGATCATTAGAAACAACCTTCAGCCCATGCTCCAAATGTTGAGCAGCAACATGGTCAGCAGTTGAGCCCTGCCTGGTCTAAAGCAAGAAAACAGTGGCAGTGGACTGGTACTGATTACAGTGCCTTGTGACTCTGTTTGGGGAGTTTTCTTCTCCCCACTGTCAATTTTATGTCTTCATTGTGATCTTGGGACTTGAGCCCTTCAGTCAAACCCACATTTACGTCTGGTGTTGATGCTTTTGAATTGGGTGTTTGTCTAAAGAAGCTTGCTGTGAATGAAGTGGGTTGTTTCACTTCTTTATGTCTCTCGCATCCCAGCCAACAAGCCAGTTTATAAAATATTCATAGCATAAACGATGAGCCAGAAAATCAGCTCTGTGGGATAGGCTGGGATGTGATGAAAATGTTGGCATTTTCACATCCCATTCTATGACTACCAGGAGAATTCCTGGGTTCACAAATGTTGGGTTCAGGAGGAACCACTGGCATGGGTGGCTCTGATCGGCAGTCGGTAGAGAAATCGATGCAGTGACCTCTATGGACTGCTCTGCTGTGAATCTGGAGCTGACTGTGGCTTTGGAGAGTTTTCTGGGCTAGTTTGGAGGCTGTGAATATCTGGTTACATCCCTTCCTGAGCTATTCCAAAATCCTCATTAAAAAAAAAATAATAAAATGAATAATAGAATAACCAGCACCTTTTCTACCAGTGCAGCTCTGCTGGCTTTTATTTATAGCCATTGACTTCAGAATCCTGAATTAAAGAGCTGCTCAGGAAGAAGAATGTTTTTGCCCTTACATGGATTCTTTATACACTGCTCTCAAGCTAACTCTTAACTTTCTTTTTTTTAAGCAACTGAATGCATTTAGTGTCTCTCTGTAAAGAACCCTCTGATAGCAGCTCTGCACAGACATTTCAATTTATCAATCTCCTTTCAGAGCACAGATGCCAAAACTGGACCCACTATTACAGTAACAGTCTCAGTAATTCTATAGACAAAGTGAATATTGTTTCATGCATTCCTATTCCCCTAGTCATGCACATGAAGACCATGCTGCTCCTTCTTCTTTCTCCCCTTCTTGCACAGCATATTGGTTTTATACAAGCAGTGTTTCCTACAGCCATTGAAGATAGTGCTTGGAGCAAGAAGGAAGGGCTATCACATGCAGCTATAGACTTTCCCTTTAGCTGTCTGGTCTCTGCATTTCACTGCTTTAAAACATTGTTTAATAATGGACAGCTTTTCCAGGAAATCCAGATCACTTTCTTTTAGTGGTCTTTTCTCATCAGTGTCTCATGTTGAGAAGGCAGTTGTAGTTCTCTGAAATGGGACGGTTTCCTCTATCCAACCTGATCTTCTCCATATGAAGAGGAAAAGCCACTGTTAGTTATCTAGAAGCTTTAATTTTAAAATATGGTCTTTAGGATCTGCAGTGCTACTAGAAATACATTGGAATGGTCATGTTTCTTTTTTGAAATAGTTATTATGCCTGCATTTCTTACAGGCATCTCCTGCACAGCTTTGACGGAAAGCTCAACGGTCTGGCTTCCACATCTTTCAAAATATTCATTATTTTTGCCCTTTTCAACATCACCTCATAAAAATAAATTATAAGAATTAGAATTGGGAAGGCGATGGTTTAATTTCTCAAAAGTAAAATAATCACTCAGGCTTATGGAAATTGGGTTGTCCAAAAAGAAATGGGGAATACAAAATGCAAATGTCAGGTGGTCATATGCAGGTTATGGTGCTAGAAAGTTTGGCATAGCCCTGAGAGCTTCTCTGCTGCAGCACAGGGGTTTTAGCCCCATTGAGCCTAAACCCAGTACTGGTGATGAGTACTGCATCTCCATCATGATGTGCTGCTGAACCACATACCTCAAATATAGGACTTCAAAGAAAAGCCATCTCACCTCCAGGTGGACACCCAGGGTGGCTCGGGTGCACCCCTGGACTACCAAGTGGTTTTTGCACTGCAGGGGCAAAAGATTGTCACCTCCAATGGTGAAAGTCAATGTAGCTCTGGTGCGGTCAGTCAGATTAACAGGTTTGTACCTGCAGAGTATGTTGTTGTTCACAAAGGACATTCACATCCTTATCTTGTTTTGCCTGCTCCTGAATTGCATTGACTTGATTATTCACGAAACAAAAGCCATCGGTAATGGATGAGATTTATGCGGCACACATTTTGCTGCCTAATAATAATAATGACTTTAAAAATTAAAATTGACTTAGCCTGTGAAGGACGTGTTGTCACCGGGATGCTTTTTCTTGCAAAGTTCCCACTTCAATGCTGAATGTGAAATCTCATATTAAATGGTAACATATGAGATGCTCACAGCAGACTCTCTGTCATCCTTCTCAGGAGTGGAGGACTGAACTTTGGGTACTCAGAGCTCAGGGCAGTTTGAAATGTGAAGATCCTTTTCTTCACCAAGTCACTCAATATTCAAAACTAAATTTGACAAAAATGTGCTAAGAAATATTATGTCAAGGTTTTTCCAAGGGAAAAAGAAAGGGAGGGAAAAATCCATATTGTGAAATAGCTAGTTACTGGAATATAAAATACAAAATACTGTATCATAAAAGAAGAGAATAGTGTATCTCTCCTGCTTTCTTTTAGGTCCCAATTCATCAGACAGCTCCTCTTGAGTAAAGCACATGCCAAACTTTATGCATGTGTTAATGTGCCTGGCTGAATACAGATGGACCTAATCATGTGTTTGTACGCTTTGCTCAGCAGGTTTCTTAATTAGATAAGTTGTTTAAAAAAAGTCCTACAGTGATGGCTTTTCCATTCTTTCTTTAGGAACCAATCTTTAAAACTAGTGATATGCAATTGCATCTCAGCATGTTACAAAATATTAATTAAAGCCACATTCATGCAAACAATCCCTCTTTACCAATGAGCCTAAGGGGAACAAAATCCAGGCACTAACAAAGCACTTGTTTATCGGATCAGAAGTTCTTTTGTAAAACATCTGAAAAATAGTGGCATGATCATGAAATAAATGCCACGATAAATTAACTGGCCTACTGTCTTTTTCCTATGGTACTTATCAACACTGGCTGTGTAAAGTATGCCTGACTTTTCTAGCAGTAAAAAAAAAAAGGAAGAAACACTTGAAATAATAGCTAATCTCCATTCACTGGAAGAAAAAAACATGATGAAAATGCCACCCTGCATCCACTGCACCTCAGTCAGAAAATACCTACAAAAACAACCTGATCCTGAAACTTCTTTACACTTGTTTTTTTCTACAGCTTTTAGCAGCTTGATATGTACACCAAATTTTTGGGCCTAAAGCACTCAGAAACTAGCACTGTGGTAGCTGCAAAAGCAGCAGGTTCAAAGGGATCATTGTGCCCAAGACTGCCTTGGTGAATATTTTGATTTTACAGATGATTAAAGATGCCATTCAGCCAAGTGCCCAGTGCTAAGACATGAATTCATTATTACCCGTAAGCATATAATATACTTTATATAGCGTTATTTTTAAAACAGGCTTACATTTAAGTGCTTCACAGCATATTTTCTTTTTATTAATAAGGCTTTCTGTGAATTTGCATGCACATGCACATATTTTGGTAGTACTCAACCTCAAGCTATGGATGTATTGAAACTAATGGCTTTACTGACTCAATCCTATGCTTACATTAAGGGAATTTCTTTAAAATTACTTTCTAAATTAAACCTAAAAACTATCATCTTTCTTTGCCCTTGTTACAACTGACAACCCTTCAGTTCCCTCTCCAAAGAGAAGTAAAAAGGTAGGTAGTACTGAAGGATCACAGAAGCTCAAAATCTGACCACTTTCTCAGATAGATGGCAAACAGCAGGACATTTGCTACAAAATAGTGAATGAAAATTGCTTCTAAAATCTGAATAGAGGGGGAAAATTAATACAATTTTATTAAATATATATTTTTAGAACAGCAGCAGCTTAAATTTGAAAAAATTTCTACTCGCTTTGCCAAGCCTGTATAGATACACAGGCAGGGCTCTTGTTAGCAGCCAGGAGGTAAAGAAAGGAAGATAGCATCCATTTTAATGATCTGCTGATTTTTTTCCAGATAAAATTTTGGAGAAAACAAAAGACTTATCCCATGCATATGTGTTGGACAATGTTTGTTGCACAGGGAAGGAGAAGGAAAAAAGAAGGGAGAAGCATAAATAGGGTCTGAACTACTTTGTGGATAAGGTTGAAGTAGGCACCATTGCTCCTGTTAAGTGTCAAAGGATTGCAGAGTTTCTGTTCATATTGGAACCTTTTTCTGTAGCCACAACAGCTTTGGATCAGCCACTCCTCCATGCATTGCTCCATTTTGAGAGCCCCCTACAAGGACATCTGGAGCAAAAAGACTCATTAAGATCTCAACCCAGGTGACAGGCATTATTTGTCAATTAAATAAAGGGACCACACTGTTTCATTTCCTTGCAATCATCATGAATTAGGACTGCTAGCCCATGTACACCGGTTCTGTACTGACCATACTGAGCTTTGGTCTCCAAAAAGTCTGAATTTCTTGACTGCTCTGTACCCTTGTCTCTTGCTTTCTACGTGGTGTGAGCTTTGGGACACTGGAGGATTTGCAGTCAGCAAAAGGAAGTATACAGTAAACTACTGCAAAACACAGGGGGGGTTAGGGAATTTTGATATATATTTGTATTTCTTGAGTGATCTGTAGAATTCACTGGTGCAAGGATAAGAAAGACAGAAGAGCACAGTGGAGGATAGTAAAAACAAATAGGCAAAATGCAGCAAGAATAATATCTGCATATCCTCATTTATCCTTGCTAGGGGAGTCAAAACATTATTAGCTTTATCCAAAGGAGTGTTTTGGAGATTATCAAAACATTTCACTATTATTGACACATTTTAGCTTTATCAAAATGAGGGAGCTGAAATGATTCATTTAAACTTCTTTCTTTAGAAAATGACGTCAGAACTGACATGTTCCCACAAAATATTTTGATCTTTATCGAACAATACAGTTCAGCTACAAAAGCTCTGAGGGGAAAACAGTTTGTTCGACTTTCCCTGAAATGCAGACTCCTGGGTTTTCCCCTTCCAAACTGATCTCCTGGAAGGTTTCTGCCAAACCCACTGCAAGAATTAAGGATCTGGAAGCAAAAGGATGTTGATTGAATGTCCTGTATGTACATGCTGCAGCACACTGTCCAGGTGTACCCCATCTCTTTTTGCCTCCAAAACAGTATAGCAAAGTGAAAGCAGTGGGTTGTTTGTGTTTATACCATAGTTGTCTTCTCATACTTGCCTCCCAGAGAGGCATGGCCATCCTGATGGCTGTTTTAGATCTGGAAAATGATTTAATGCTAGGTTTTATTCACACCTTGATGTTTTTTTGCAGCAATAGCAGGACTCGCAGTGATGTGGCTTTTTCTAAAGGAGCACCCAGTTAAGCAGGTTGAGGGGCCATGGGAACAGTGCAGGGCCCCTGGGCAGGCACTCACATTCGTGTTCATGTCACAGAAGTGTTAGGACTGCCCATAGGGTTGTGCAGGTGTTTGTATGGCTCTGGGTGCACAGTAACACCCTAGACAGCCCTGAGGTGCCACAATCACTGCTCTTCTCATTGCAGAAACTCCCAGGTTTCTCCCCAAAGGAAGCTCTTCAACAGGTGAGCAACATTTTGAGGAGCAAAGTGAATTTCCTCCTCAAGGGGGAACTGTTAAGCTGTTTCAGAGAGCAAACCCCAAGTTGGGATCAGCTATGCTCATCTCTGTCTTGGAGACTGTTGAGGGCATGTTTCTCCCAAAAAAGTAATGCTAAGAGATGCATGAAAACCCTCTCAAAAACCAAAACAGGCTGCAACACATCCTTCACTGCTTTTGTCCATGCTTCCTCTGCTACCATATCTTGAGAAGGACCCTCTCCCCCTGGATGTCAGCAGCACTCACTGAACTCTTGTGACACGAGTATAAAGGATGAACAAACGGAGAGTGGGGTCTTGAAAAGCAGTCTGTCTTATTCCCACTCCTACCCCTTATATTTGCTGACTTCCATGGCATCTGGTGGCAGCAAGATGCAATTTCCACTTTATAAGAGTGGTAACAACAGGGACAGGGGAAGATATATGTACCAGAAAATAATACAGGTTCTCCTTTCTTTCCAAAAATAGCAAACGTCTATCATGATCCAGTCAAAAATCCTGTGTAATTTCTCTGATGTCAGACAGAGAAACCTATCATCTGATGAATCTCTTTGCATGCCTGACCTGAATTCCATGTAAAAGCACTGGATGTGCTTTCTTTTGAAGCTGTTCCCTGTAAAACAAGGAAAGAAAAAAATTCATTCACCAATTTGCCTCCTCTGTAAGGGTATGAATTAAAAAGGCGTTTCCAGACATTAAGAACATCCATCCTCTGTGAGCGAGAAACAACTGCACACCCTGAGGACAAAAAAATAAAACACCACTAAGAAACCCCAAACCCTCTCTTTTATGTCACTTAGGCTATCCTAACTGACACATCAGCATTATCAGGCATATGCAGCCCTTTAAAAACTTCTGCAGAACAGGAGTGGAAGTTAAGAATATTTTATTACTACTTTTTGGCCAGCTGTTTTCCAGCCTCCGTCTGACCCTGAATTCATAAGAAGATTATCTTTGGAGCCTAGGATGGCTTAGGGAAGAAGAACATATTGATATTATGTTCAACTTTATATACTTGAAATGAGGTTGAAACTGAAACTATCCTAGATCCTTTGTTTTAAAATTTTCCATTTCTATCCTGAAGTCAAAGGTAATGTTGTTGGCAAGAGATGCAGGGAAATCGTCATCATCAGTGTTTGAAGGTGGGGGGAAGGACTGGGGAGGAAATGGGGTTTTACGGCTGTGAGGTGTTCAATGTTACAAAACCTTTCTTGCCAGCAGAGATGTTAAAGCCTTCTTACAGGGTGTGGACTCACACTGAGCAGGCAGCAGCTTGGTCTCTCTGCGACAAGAGCAAGTCAAGTCCAAGTTTTCAGTATAAATCAGGTTGAGCAGAAACTTCAAAATGCATTTCCCTTATATCGGTGAGTGTGCCAGCTGCCAGGATAACGCCTGTCCTCACTTCACACCTGGAAATTGTCAAAACTCGTATGTTCCTGGAAAAGGCTCTGGCTTTGGCAGATACTATCCACTGAGAATGATGCTTTTGAAAACTACTGTTGAGCCCTATTTGTAATCCAGACCTGACTGTGCAAGGGTTGAGCTCCACTGATAATGCACTAATTCAAATGAAAAATCATCAGGTTAGTGTTTAGGGCTGTAAATTTTTTATCTCTTACAAAGTGCTTCTTCTTCAGTTCCGCGGTTCATTTTTGTCAGGTTCAAAGAGGAAGAGAGCTCTATCATTTAGGAAAGGCCAGAAAAATCTAGGCCTCTTTTTTCTTTAAATGTTAATAACCATATACTTTCTCCTCTACCAATTACAACACAACTGATGTCAATTAGTGCATGTCCATTGACTAAAATCTGTCTCATTATTTTCTGTTTTCAACAAAAAGCACAAGGACATGCCAAAAGGCTCAGCAGTTGCCTGGCTTTTGCAGCAGCATGTGTTGTGGAGTGAGTTAGCTCCCAGCACCCCGGGAGACAAGACCTGTGTCAGAAATTATAAGTTACATTTTGCCCCTTTCGAACAGCAAGGACAGGGTATGACCAGTGTATCATTACTGGCATTGTGCATCTAGAAAATGGGCTGTCTTTGGAGACCCAAAGTGCAGGACGTGGGGAGACCCAGATCTGCCCCACATTCAAGGGTCTGTCTTGGCCAAGAAGCTGAGCAATGCGGTGGGGAGCAGCAAGACATTTGAGTGACTGATCAAAACTGCACCAAAATGGTGCTCCGGAGGAGAGATGAGCATGATGGAGGAGAAGGGAGGAGATGATAGCTCTGCATGTCCTTCAGGTTCGAATATTTTAATTTGAGCTCATTATTTCACCAGAGAAACTCCTGTTAGAGCGAGACGTTGATTTTACTAAGGGGTTTGAAACTTAAACCAAAAACTCAGGGGCTCCACACTGTGAATAATCAAACCCAAACACAAATATTTTTTCACTATAATTTTTTAACAAGAAACATCATCTACATGCTTGTACAGATGAATTTCTGGGGAGCTTTTTCAGTAACTTCAAATTAACCAGTGCTTGGGCCAAGGAAGATGACATTCACGGTAAGAGTGCCTGTTACCTTACTGGCTGACTTGATTTCCTTTTTTTTTTTTCCCAGAAGAATGCCCTGCAGAGATCAGTGTGTAGTTTTATGGCCAGACATAAGCAATCTATAAGGAAAAATCAGTAGGTTTAGAAATAGCAAGTTTTCTGTGGCTACGTATTTCCACAGGGCTGCAAAAGTAAATACTGAGATTGTGCTTCAATAGGAAAGAAACCAATACTGTCAGGCCAAACTCACTCTTCCATAAAAAAAAGTCCAATGAAGTCCAACAATTACCTTCTTCTACTTGTTTTTATAGCAATGCCCAATCCCTTTCCTACAATAAACCCATACCCTATTTTGAAATGAAAGATGAATTGCAACTGCTGGGACAGCATGACCAGAGCTAGATGTTTATTTGATACATCAAATGGGAGTGGTATTCCTTGGAAAGACTCACCTGGCCCATGAGTTGCTGGGCAATCTTGAAGATCCAGGTCTAAACCTTTTCATGCATTTCATGGAGAATGTTGTGCAGAAAAGCTCATTTCATGGAGATCCTTGGAGCTCATGGCCCTGGAAGGTTGATGGACTGCATGAACACAGCAATGAAGGAATCTGGGGAGATGATGTTTGACTATTTTTCCCATCCCTCCTTTGGATATATGACCCAGATCTGGGGAGATTCATTTTCTTTTTTAGCCATAGAGGAAATGTAGGCATTTCAAAAAGCATATTTGTGCAGGACCCAAGATATTTTGCGAAACGAGGTCTCAGTCGCAACCAGCAATACTGTCCGTCTTCAGGAGAACACTACTCTAATGCCTCATGAGGTCATCATCTTTCCTCTTTCCAAACTAATTTCACAAGAAGAGTTATGAAAGTCTGTTACTGCAGGGGGGACTAAGATGTAGATATGTTCAGTGATCATAGAGTCCAGAGAAATTATAAGAGTTACATCTCCCATGTAACTAAAATTTATAATGTATAGCTTAGAAAGACTTGACTCATTCTTGTATTGACCAAGAGCTGTGGAATGTCCTTTCTCTTGTGGGCAAAGACAGAAAGCCTGAACAGTAAATGATACTGAACTCCCCTAGCACAAATGCACAGGCAGGTACCCTCCAGGGATTTCTGCCATGCTTTAGCATTTATCTTCATGAAGACATATAACTTGCAAAATGTTTATTTGTCCAAGCACCTTGTAGATGCTTCAGGCCACAGCAGTGAGTCCTTTAGTGAAAAATGCAGACAGGAAAGAAAGAAGAAGAAACACCAATTTTATTTTCAGATGAAATTTTATCCAGTCCCTCTTTTACTGTGAGACCTTTGTGTGTGGCCTGATGCAATACAAATGCATTTGCCTCCATATTTTTTCAGCGGGTTTTCAAAACTGTGGGTGTTACTTTAAAATCAAGGCAGTTACAGGCATGAGGTACCCTGAGCATGGCAGACAAGAATCAGATTTGTTGCTTGCTTAGTGTGCTGATTTGAAAACTGATTTTTTGGAGAGACAGAGCAGATTTGGAAATGGTTATTTGCTCTCCTCGAAGCTTTCCCAAAGTGCAACAGAGCAGATGGGGCTGTGAGGTGCATCTTGCACACAGATATTAACTAACAGACAAAAGCTCCCTGTACTCAAGTCAACAGAAATGCAATGAAGATCCTTATTGCTTGCACACTGAGACAAATGTGGTGGTGCTCCACGCATGTTGCATTCACATATTCTTTTCCTCCTTAGCACTCCAGCTTTGCCATGCTGGTGGCAGGCCCCCTCCCACATTCCACCTTGGGTGTTCCAAAACAGAAATGGCCAAGAAATTAGTGTGTGTGGGATGTAAAAGCCCTCGTGAACAGCATGCTTGATATAGTAAACACTATCCACTCCTTTTTTTTGAATAGCAATTTGATTATTCTTAGCTGCATTAGGAAAAGAATGCTTGTAATCCTATTTAACCCTCTTTGGTTTTTTGAATTAGTTTCCTAAGCTTTTAGAATAATGAAAAGGCATTACTGTCATCTGGCATCATTTCTTTCCTACCACCTTGCAGTCCCCTGGCCCTGGTGGCCTGTGATGCTGCTGAGCATCCCCCGTCATGGTAGGGATCCCAGGAACCTGAACAGTGATAGGTACTGCTTGCATGAGAAACAGCAACAAACCCTTCCACAACCATTGTGCACTTCAAGCTGTTATTCCCTTGAGCTTTGTGATCTTTTGTGGCTTACAGTTAAACTCAGTTAAGATAAAACAAAGACCCCAACACTGGGGTTTAGAAGATTCCGCTCTCTCCCAATTTTTCCTAGGATTTGTCATTCACAGTTTTTTGTTCCTTGTGAGCTGCCCTCTTCGATCTCTTTCGCTTAAGCAGGGTGGGAAAATATGTGCATGTGTATATGTTTGTGGGCAGGCTTCTCTAGGAGATTTTAATGATAAAATAACCCGGTCTTTCTCTCTTGGCTGTGGATAATATCTGTTCTTGGCCTGACAGCAGGCAGAGCTTCCCAACCTACATGGGTATTCCAGGAATGCTTTGCCAAAACACTGGGTTTCAAGCTGAGCTCTTGGTTATTTCTGGTTTTCTTTGTAGGAAAGGCAAGGGGCTCATTGCTGGGATCTGTTTCTTTCTCCCTGACACCGCCCAGTAGTGTTGTGCTTTCCCTCTGCCGCAAGGAAAATAAAAAAACAGTTGCAATCAAACAGGCTGCATGAGCTTTCTTCCAGCTGCCATGGCCGAGTAAGTAATTTACTCTGTCAGCAGGAGACACTATTGTGCCCCCAATCAATAAGGCTGACATAGGGGAGCATCCCTCCTTATTAAGTGCTCCTCATCTGAATTTGAGCCACAACTCTATTTTACAAACACGCATCATATACATGGATACGTTAACAGTCAATACCTTTCCCCTGTTGTTTGTTAGGTAGATTAGGAGACACCGGGGAGTTTTAAATTTTATTCCCAGCCAGGGAGGGATTTTAATGTCATTACTCACACTGAGATCTTCTCCGCTCTACAAATAGGCCATTGATTTTAATGGGGCAACTTGTAGCGCCAGGCATTATTTAGTGTGATTAAGAGTATTATAATTTGATGACTTCTGTTCGTTACCATAACGGGATGCGCAGATAGTGACAGGCTAACTGGTCGTTGATTTCTCACTGAAATCAAGAAAGTGTGTGTGTTATATGGGAAGTGCAACCTCCAGCTATGGGAGGTATAATTGAAACGAAGGAGAAGGTGGTGAGGATGGCACTTGCCTCTATTGTCTGGCTGTTTCTGACTGTGGGTCAGCATTTGCAATTTCCAGAGTTTAGGAAATTTCTGAACTTTTCCCATATTACTCTCTCTGAGAGTAAGTTTCAAACAAAATGGACTGAGTTCACCCATAATCCCCAGTGCTTTGGAGCTCTTGGAGTACAATAAATCTCTCTCAGCTCTAAATGATCAAAATTATCAGGTTCCCAAGGATCCTTTAGTTGGGGACCTCTCACGCATTCATGCCCATCAGCCAGAGGCTGTGAGGAGTCCCTTCCTACCCCAGGCACCATGGAGTGGAGGGAACTGTAAGTCCCCTGTGCTGGATGGAAAGCAATCTCTTGCCCAGCGATGTCTCATCACATCTTTAATCTGTTCTTCAAGTCACCCAAGCTCAAGGGACCAGCAGAGGCACTCAGACCTACTCCTTCACCCCCACTGCTCCCACCACCATGATGCCTCCAGCACATCTGGGGATATAAGGAAACATATTTTCATTTGCAAGATAGAAATAATGTTTTGGTCAGGTTTTTTTCATCCACAGCATCATCATTCCTTGCACTGAGGAAAGCTGGCAGTATGGGTGAGAACGGAAAGGTACAAATACCATTTTCAAAGGCAGTTTTTTATGCAGTTGCCCTACGCTTATGGGTCAAAACCCATGGAGAGGATTAGCATTGTAGCAGCAGGTGGGCTATTTCATTAGAAGGAGCTTTTTTCCTAATAGGGAGAATGGGCAAATCTATCTTTCTACATAAATCTGAGAGATTTACACAGTAGCTTGACAAGTTCAATTCATTTATCTATATCTTTATCAACTGTTCAAAATACAGGAATTGAGGGTAAAACTATGGGCAATTTCATCTGTTTTTTTCTTAGAGTGAGTTTTATTTTAAAATTTTGAAATGTTTTCTCCATTCCTCCTGCCTTTTATTGCCTTTATACTGGGTAAGGTTTCTGATGTGGGGGAGAGCACCCACAGTGAATATTTTTACACAAAGAGCTAAGATGAATCATTTACTCCATCCTTACAAATGATTGTGAAAAAATGGAACTTTCAGGGACTAATTACATAGACATTTTTAAATCAAGGCTTCCAAATAGTATATAATAACTCATGCAGCTGCTAATATGACAAAAAATCTGCTAGATAAAGTACAAAAGAGAAGGACTGGGAATATTTAGGATACTTTAATGGTGAATTAAGGAATTATCATGGTTCTTCCTGGGGATTTTAATTTGAAGCAGAGAACATTAAATGCCCCTGTTTCTTGCCTCATTTAACACTACCAGGGGTACTCTGCTCACTTGTTTTCTGGACATGTTCCCTGCAGTACAGGCTATCATGTTAATTGTATTCTCACATTTTTATTACATTCCTGCCTCAGGACAAAAAATGTCTCCTTTGGAGAGATCAGATGCTTTCCTCTGAGACGTGTTTTCCAAGGCAGAGCTCTCATTGCAAAACAGCCCTCACTCAGCTGCTGGGCTCCCCCAGGCACCCTCCTATAAGAAGACACAAAGGGAAAACACAATAGCCAATGAAAACTGTTTCCCTGAACCCAAAATGTCAGCAGCCAGTGCTGCCTATCTATGTGTGTATAGAGTCATATATGTTATAACTTGATTTATTGTCCATAATTAAAGCAAGAGCAGACTAGCCTAGCACATGCACCCATTCTCTCCAGGCAGCAGGATTTCCAAAAGCTGCTGGGTTGGGCATTGCAGATGCCTGATTTCATTTCATCCCTGTTATCAGCCCAGTGTGTCACTGATGTGACAGCATTTTGGCACCTGAAGGACTGTGAGACAACAGGGCCATTTCCATACAGTCAGTAGTGGGCAGTAAGGTTCAGCAATGTTCTTCATGCCTCTCCAGGTTTGCCATCAGATTTGGAAGGTGTTACTAATTTTACTGCTAGCCCATACATCAGCCTGTGTTCTTTCAAACACTTCTTGATGGGCTTGGCTTGAATTTCTAATCCATAATGAAGTCTGGAGCTGAGCTAATTAAACATGAGCTGTGGTTTCGTTTCAAAACTGTGCACAGGTTGTCCTCAGCTGAACCACAGTGGAGGCCCAGATTCAACACAGAACTCAAATACATGCCTTGGAGGACCAAACTCAGTATGCACAACATACCCAAAGAGGCTGTAGCTTTGCAGGGCAGAAGGACTGATCATTGCAAGCATTGGCTACTTATGCAACAGCATTTTTGATAGGCCAACATTATTTGGTCTGATCCTGCATGATTCCGTAGAATCACAGACTGGTTTGGGTTGGAAGGGACGTTAAAGCTCATCCAGTTCCAACCCACCTGCCACGGGCAGGAACACCTTCCACTAGACCAGGTTGTTCCAATCCCCGTCCAACCTGGCCTTGACCACTGCCAGGGATGGGGCAGCTACAGATTCTCTGGGCAAGCTATGCCAGCTCCTCACCACCCTCACAGGGAAGAACATCTTCCTAATATCTGATTTAAATCTACCCTCTGTCAGTTGAAAACCATTTACAGGGATTTTTAGTTTCTGCCTTGAATAAGGGGCAGCAAGAATAAAACAGGTCCTCCAAGTCTTCCTGCATCCTGGCTGCAGATTGCATGTGAAGACCATGATCTCACTTGCTAGTCAAGGGTGTAAGAGTACCCTCTTTCTCTCCTCCAAGGAAGCAGGCTCTGTGCAGGCTTCAAGGGGGTTAGCAGCTTGCTGCAGGACAGGCGGGGAGTGTGGAGCCATGCACATCTTTGCATTCCTTGGGGGAATTAATTTGAATTGCTTTGCATGGGGATCCTTTGCTTGCTGCCCTCCTCTCTGGGTGGAGGAAAACATTGCTGCTGGGTGCTTCACCTCCCGGAACCCCAAAAGAGGGATATGGTCACTGGTACTGGGGCAACTGTGAACCCTCTCTCCAGATTCACTCTCTGTGCTGCCAGGGCTCTTGCAAAGCTCTTGCAAGGAATCCAACTCAAGCAGGCAATCACATCTCAATGCAATTATAAAGTCATGCAACACTTTCAGGCTTAGAGAAAGCTGTTGCAGGCTTTACCAATGCAAAGTGAAAAGTGCTGTTACTTGCTCTTCTCATT
Organism: Coracopsis vasa; assembly: GCA_026283785.1. Taxonomy (NCBI): domain Eukaryota; kingdom Metazoa; phylum Chordata; class Aves; order Psittaciformes; family Psittacidae; genus Coracopsis; species Coracopsis vasa. The sequence continues at coordinate 73,728 of JANHGB010144510.1, forward strand.
TCTGAAGCTTAAGTCTGACTTTATTTATTCCTGCTACCTTGTCGCTCTTCACTGTTTAGAGGAACAGACTCCTTTTTAAAGTACTGTTTCAGAAGATGTTTTCATCTTTCTTATCTAGATTGTTTGTCCCTGACATTGGTAAATGAACAAATGCATTCTTCTGTTGTTAAATATTAAGAGTACCAAGTACAAAACAGATGATTAATGACTTGGATGCTTCCACCTGGCAAACCAAATTACTGAGAATATTGGACAGCACAAAATTCATAATAAATTGATTTTTCCATCCCTGCTTAAACATAGAGTAGAAAGAAAACAAAACCAGATGACTGGTGAATGAACCATTCATGCATTGACTCAGATCCTGAAACTTCCTTTAGACCATTTTGCAGACCTGCTTGTAAAGCTCTAAATATTTCATAGTGCCAAATGTTGGAGGCAGGAATGGCTCGTACATAGTCAAGCCTGCTGCAGGTCCTGCAACAGGTTGGATGAGCCCTTTTCCTGCATGAAACCGGGAATGAAATTCACTTTATTTCAGCAAGACTAGTACTTGACTTTGACTCTTCCTCTGCAGACACTTAATTGTACCCCTTGTCATGCAGTAATCCCCATTCTGCACAGGTAAATGGCTTATTTTAACTGATAAAACTCTACTTTTCTTTAAAGATAGGGGATAGTCTTTTTGCAAACTGTTTTTCCGAGGTGCTGATGAAACACCACCAGCATACTTCTGCAAACGAAGCTTGGACTCAGTTTTATTTTGCTATTTTGGAATGGAGCTGAGACCTTTCTGAACCACTCAAAGTGAAATCCACCGGCCTCTGTGTGGGCACACATTCAGGCTGATGTACATTTAGTTTTGTCTGAGCTTTTGCTTTTTCTAAATGCTGAATGCTGAGATGACACCTACTGAGGGAATACCAGATTTCCCCCACACATCTGATTTGCAAAACCCAGGAATTTTTTTTTTTTAATGATTATTTCAGAATAAAATGAGTCAGAAAGAAATTTCAGAATGAATCTAATTTGCTGCTCAGTGTCCTACCCACACAGATGGACTCTTCTCCCTGAAAAAAAAGTAAATTAAAAAGTCCTTCTCATCCCTGTCTGACTTCTGTTCACCAGCTACAAAAAGGGATAGAGAGGAAAAGCTTCATCCCTATGCACATCTGATGGTGAGACTGTGGGAGTGGGGTAGCTCCGGGCACTGCACACATGAATTCAGGTGTAATGGGTGAGAAATAGTTGTGTTGCTTTTCCAGTGTTGCCCCTCAGATTCCTTCCCCAGGTTCGTGGTACCCTCAGTGTCTGGTATGATCACTGCATGGCTGAGAGGGGGGTCCAGAAAAAGGAGGTTTCTTCCTCTTAGAGGCAGATTTGAAATAGTAAGGGATGCAGAGAAGTGGTGAACCCTGATTTACAGGTTCTTATTTCTTAAGCAGATGAATCATTTATATATTTTTGCAGTTAACTCATCCACATTAACAACAGACTTAGCTGCCTGTAACCAATCTACCCATAGCATGGGAGATCTGATGGGGTTACAAGGCACTTACAGGTGATGCTCTGAATGAGTGAAAGAGAAAACCGAACATTTTTTGTTCTGTTTAAAGGAAAGATTATTCAGAAAACAAAACAAAACAAAACAAAAAACCAAACCAAACCAAACCAAACCACCAAAAAAAAGCCCAAAACAAAAACAAAAGCAAAAAAACCCAAACAAAACAAAAAAAAAGCCCTGAAAACCAGTGACAATGTGAAAGGCTTTTAAAAAACTACTATTTCTCTTTTTCTCCCCTCAAAAGTGAAGTTTTGAAGTTTTTATTGCTTTTTCTGGTCAAGCCTAAGGCAGGTTTTGCTATTTGAAAGCAAACTGTCATCAGCCTACAGCAAAGACAACTTGCAATTTCTGGTTTCTTCAAGCCAGCTATGATTTTCCTGCCTTCGTAAATACTTATTTCCCCTAAACAAGCAAGAAATCCAGTAGGGTTCATTTGATTAACCACACATTTCTTCACAATCCACTGGAGAAGTCAAGGAGAATTTGTAACCAAACACATAACAGAAGAAGGACTCAGTTTGCTCAGAATAGTGAGGCTGGTGAGATTTTATCCTATCTCACCTTCCGTTGTCCTATGTGGGTACCCTTTTAAATCCTGAGGGCAGTGCAGCTCCTGTCCCTTTGGGACTGTAAATGACATTTCATATTTACCAGATGTGCAGGAGGCTGCTCTATGTCTTTCCTAAAAGCTTTCTCTAGCTGGGAAGAAAGGTTTGATTCTACTGTCAGAGCAAATATTTGCCAGCTCCCCAGTGCTGAGGAGCAGAACTAGGCAAGTTTCTTGGAAAGATTTAAGGTACCAGACAAGAGCAAGTGGATGACACAGTGAGGATGGTGAGAGATGGATGTGCTTTCAAATGTTTCTTGTTAAATCCATCACTTCAATGGATTTAACTCCAATTTCAAAGAAATTATAAATGTGGAATTTCAGTGGGGTAGGTAAGACTGTAGTCTTATGGCATGCATTTTTTCATAGTTAGGGTTAACTTGTCTTTGTGGACCCTGGGACAGCCCCCAGCCATGACACATGTCTGTGTGGGAAGGCTCCCACTTCTTCCTGCTGACTTCTCCCTGCACAGCTCTGCAGGCTGTTCACACAGGCTGTGTCTAGAGATACATAGAGGGTGGGTGCGCCTAGCATGCCAGGAGCCGGCAGTGGAGAGGCATCTCCAACAGTTACAGGTCAGGTTGTGCCAAGGAAAGCTGTTTTCTCTCCTATTATTCACAGCCTCATTAGATTTCCTGCTCATAACACCTGTTTCCCATGAAAAGCCAGTTAAGTGGTGTGTCAGCTGCAGCCACACAGTCCTGTCAGGCACATGTGACTGGCTTGACCGTGGCTACATCTGAGCCTGACAGTGTGCTGCTCATTTGGGTGATGTCCACGCACTGTGCTTGAGTTTCACAACGTACCACCACTATCCTGCCTTACCCTTACAGGCAGCAGATGGGTAGGAAGATGGAGACAGCATCTATCTCCTACTGCAGCTATGGACTAAAATGCCTTTTCCTTAGTGCGTAGACCTTAATGTACCAACATCAAACAGAGGCAAAAAGCAGAAGCCACTTTACCAGATACAAGAAGCAGTTTGGAAATGGTTTGCAAATAGTTAAAAAGTGGCAAGTCTAATCTGCTGGTGAACTCTGCTTTAGTTCTCTAAGACCTCTGCCTTTAAGTTCTCTTAGAAACTCTGCTGGTTTACTCTTCCTTACACCCTGTTGTCCCTGATTCCTAGGAGTCCACTGAGTGCTACAGAGATGCCCAAGTCACTGGGCATCTAGGGCAGTAAGCATGCAGACTCCAGACACTTGGACCCATGCTAGTCCATCAACTAGCATTATTCATGATTCTATGATTCTATGAATGGTTCTGGGCAGCTGTTGTAAGACCAAAATTAAACGTTCTTTAAAGAAGGTAGGGCCTACTTAAGGTCTCAGAAATCTATTATTTTAAGATCTTCAGATTCCTCTGGAAGCTCAGCTGAATGTGAAACTAAACCAGGAAATATTAAGGACAAGAAATGTGCAGCGTGCTCTGCACGTCAGCATGATTGCTGCAAGTTAGCACTTCTGCACAGCAGGTCTTTCTCTGCTCTTTCCCCAAAGACACACTTGATGCAAACAGAGCATACTCCGTCAGCCCAGCAAGCACAATCTTTGTTACAGCATCTCTGACACCTTCCATTCAGCTCCAGCTACTCCTGGTGGTATGTTTGCTCCACTGCTTGGAGTGGATTAATGATTTTACCCCAAGTACTACAACTACTATGGCACTCTGTACTCCTGGCAACTTTTTCTTATAGCTTTCTCTTCGCAGTCACTGTAGTCTCGCGAAATGTGGTGTGTGTGGACCTGCTAGAGGTGAGGCACAGTGAAGGGAGAGCACGGGATTGAAGCAAGCCATTTTACTTTGTAAAGCAAGATCTTATAAAAACAGACAAAATTTAATAGTGTTTTGCACTGGCTTTTCTTCATGGCCATAGTCAATAGTATGACAATAAAGTTGATCCCAGGATAAACCTGGATTATCACATATGTTTGGTTTGTTTGATAAATGAATCACCAACCCCTTGACAAGCCCAGCAGTAAACTTAGATTTGTACAGTATTGCAAACAAAATGGGAAGCTCAATGTTTATTTGGATAAATGCTTATTAATTTCTTCTCCTTTCTTCCTCCTTCAAAGACTTCTTTAGCCAGCTCTTAGAAAATCAAAGCACCTTTTTCTTTTTTTCCCTCATACACAGTTCACTGCATTTGCTAATATATAGTTGCTAGCACAGAGTTAATTTCGAACAGAAAGTACCGTAATGATGTAGGTCATTCAGTCAGCCACAAAGATCATCTTCCTTGGCTCAGCTACACCTTGTACATGCTGATGACAGTTCCAGAGCACAGACAGGCTGAGATCCTCTGGCACCACACAGCTCTGAGACAGCAAAGGGGCTCCACTCTCTGGCTTCGCTAGTAATTAAAATGAGCATATGTGTTTGCGGCCAGGAGCAAGGCACTCCAGCCTAGACAAAGCAGCTCTTATGGCTTGGTGCAACATCATTGAAAATGCACCTGACCTTGTCCAAGGCACCCAGGGCAGGGCCTTTGGGGTTGGGGATGGAGGTGTGGGAAGACTTGAGCAGGGTGACCAGTGGGGAAGCAGGAGGGAATTGCATTTGTTGGTGCTGCAGGCAGCAGCAAGGTGCACGAAGCCTTGCTCAGACTCTGCAGGGGAAAACAGGAGAGGCACAGCCACATTTGAGACTGATCCTGACACCTCATTTCTGATGCAGACAGGCTGAGCCATTGCACTGTCAATCGCTGCTAAATCAAACATAGCTAATTCTCCTCAAGCAGCAAAATTCAGAGAAGAAAAACCCCAGTGGGTTCATTTGCTGTTGTAACCAGATTTCAAAGGCTGAGGGAGAATTTGGGGGCCCTGGATGCCTTGCAACAAACACTATCTGCCTGAAACAGAAACAGAGAAGATTGCTGCAAGATTCTTTGAAGGGAGTAAGAGTTAAGATAATTATATTTTCTTCACAGCCTTTCAACAGTTCCCCTGTAATGATGGGAATTGCTTAGCCACACACCGACTTGCTCTGCAAACCTATCACTGCTATCTGACACCCCTGAAAGCTGTTACGGAACTGTTCAAGGGGGCAGGCAAGACTTTTCAAGCTGGTGGCTGTGAGTTCTCCCTGATGTGGGAGTGCTGAGCCACCACAGTGCTGGAGCCAGCAGGAGTGAGACACAGAGAGAGCCTGGATCCAGCCATGATCACAGTCCCTGCAAAGGTCCTCCTTGTAGGCCCTGGGGCAGTGCTGTGCACCCACTGTGATGGAAGGGTATACAGTCCAAAGATGAGCCCTCTACACCATTTGTCACCCCATGGGTCAAGAGACAGAAGTCTTTTCTCCTGTCCATTGCCACCATCATCACCCTGTGATGGCATCAACAAAGCCTGGGAAGGCTTCCGTGAGGAAAGAAAAAAACTTAAGTGCATCAGGAAGACAAAGGATGTGCTGCATTGAAGGCTTTTGTCTTTACCAAGGAGCACAAGTGTTTCTCAGTAGCTTCTGCAGTAGTTCCTGAAATGCTTTCTGCAGCAGTCCCAATAGTTTGTGCAATAGTGGCAGCATTACGGCAGGGCAGGGGAGCTGCTGAGAGAAGCATCTACTTTGTGCTCATGTCTCAGCTGGAGAAGCACAGGCAGGTTTGCCATGTAGTCTCCCAGCTCAATCAAACCCATTTATATGATGCCACAGACATTCCTCAGTCACAAATGAGCCCAGAGCACCAGCTTGGCTGGGTTCTGCCATCCTGCTTCAAAAGGGACATCTGATCTCAGTGCCCTCGTACAACGTTTACACTAGCCCCTGCCTCCCTGTGTAGGTGGTCCCTTGAAAGCGAGTAGGACAACCTGGATTTCCAGGGGAAGCTGAAGGAGGGTGTCCTGCCCCATGTTATATGACATATGGACACATGGCTGGAGGAGTGCAAAGGTGTCTGGAACACACTGACTGCCTCACCACAATGGAGTGCTATCCTGCCATCAGATGTGTCCAATAAGAGAGGAACTGTTTCCACCTTTTTATTTTGTTTCTTAAGCAATTGCTCATTGTGCTGAATATTTCAATTTGCTTCTTTTCATAAAGGAATTGAATTTGCAGTTTGACGGTGGCTATAGATCAATACATACTTCCCCTGAAAGCAGTGGGAGATAGCTTGGAAAAGGTAATGAGTTTAGTTAAGAAGTTAAATAACATTACATCTGGAATTGTGGCAAATTGTTTACGCCACGGTCTTTTGATTAGCCTTATTACCCAAACTGCCACAATCCATAGCCGAGTTCTCTTTGCATTGTCTATGGTGGCAGGTCTTTTCCCGCTGGCACAGCAGGACTGTCCTTCTCTTGGCTCTGCCCTGAAGAGTCCTGCCAGAAGTTGTCATGTCCAATCCACTTTGTGAGAGAAAGAGCCATGCTCTCCATGGCTTTGTTCCTGCCCTGCTAATACACGATGCTCTTCTAGATGGATTCAGATCAGTTTGTGGTCCACATGGAGCTTGCCAGTGACAGTAAATATGCCAAAGGTCTCTTTACTAGCCCCAATGCCATATTTTGTTGGAACTGAGCTTGTTCTTCCTAACATTACGAAATAAAGCAGAAGAAAATGGGTTAAGGGAATGCCAGGCTGATCCCATCACTCCTGAAGTCAATACAAGCAATTCCATTGGCTTTCCTGGGCTCTCCAGGTTTCCCAAAAGTTACATTGAAACATTTTTTAACTGATTTAGGAACCTAAATCGTTCTTTTCAGTAGTAGACTGTGAAACACCTGCATCTCACTGGATTTAGTGGTGCTTTGGTGGTGTCTGTACTCTGGAAAATCTGATATGAACTTTGCCTAAACACATTCCTATATCTGTCAGCTTCTCCCTGGCTCTTTCCTTGTTGTCTGTCTTTGTTTTCTCTGCTGCTTCCCAATGGCAATTTGGTTTTATTTTCTCAGCCAACAAAACTGTGTGCTGCTCAGCAGGCAGCTGGCAGGGAGGCCTGTCACCTTCCCACAGATACCCAGCAATCAGCTCCTCTTAGCTGTGATCACCAGCAGCCCTGACCTAAGGATTCGTCCAGCTGAAGGAATGGTAGAACCGCTCCTGGCTTACAGCCCATGGTGAGCAGCTTTCTCCATTATAAACCACTCAGGGGGCAGCTGAGCTAGCTGGCAGGGCAAGGAGACAGCATGATGCATAACCAAGAAGTGGCGAGCTCACACCATTAGTGATCTCAGGCACTTTTGACATGGTGAGCTGACATCCCCATAAATACTGCTCGGGCTGGTGCCCACAGATCTATGTTTCTCCAGGCTGGATAGCTGTTCAAGTGTTCATCTGCTTCTCTTCCTACACACAGGAACCAGACGTGCAAGCGCTTTTAAGCTAAAGTTACTGCATGCATGTGGGTTTGCTGGAGCCCTTGATTTCTGCCTAGAATTTCACAGTAAGGCCAATAAATGAAATCTCTCAGAGAAGTCAAGTTAAAAAAGAAAAGTAAAAATAAAAAAAAACCACCAACAAACAAAACTAACACAAATTCTTCAAGAGCTGCTTCTCTTCCATAGCTGTGACATGCAATGGGTACATGGGATACTGAGTAATACAAAACCCTGTCTTGCAGGGTTATTGCAAAATAAAAAGGAAGTAGTTTTGGGGACTGATGCTGCCAGGTGGCTCTGGACCTGTGGTGCGATTCTTCTTCTCAGGATAGCTGGCAATCCCCTGTTTTACACACTCAAGCTAATTTTCTGAGATCTCTGGTTCACTGGTTAAATTAGCAGGTTTAGGAAACTGCACAAAACCAGAAATCTGGCCAAGGAGGTAGTTTTTATTTCATTTTGTTCGGAAAAATGAAGTCTATGGGGTTTTGCCCAAAATTGAGTTATTTGAGGCTGTGTTGTTCTGATGTTAGGTATAAAATGTAAATCTGTTTCCCACTACAGTGCTAGCGTTGAAACGAATTGTTTCTACTGATGAGCTGAACGTTTGCTCACTTATAGAAAAGCCTGGCAGCTGACTCAACCCAACATTCAGTTGGGATTTTGAGAGGTTGGAAGAGGAGCATCAGTGTTCAGGGAGAGACGTGGGACCACGCCTGACTGAGCTGGACCAGGCAGTGCAGTCATGGGTAAATTGCATCCATCACAATAAGAACAGCCACTAGTGACTCTTTACAAGCTTTCCAAAAGTCATGGATGCAAAACTTTCATGCTAAAGCTGGCAACATCTGAGGTCATTCAAAATAACCCGAAGAAAGCCAAAACCACTCTGGGCAAATCCCCAGCCACTTTTTAAACCTGGTTTGGGTCATCTGGGTAATAACCTGCTTTTAACATAGAATCATAGAATCAACTAGGTTGGAAAATATTTTTAAGGTCATCGAGTCCAACCGTTATCCCAGTGTACCATCAGTGACATTCTCCACCAACTTCAGAGTGAGCTGGAGCTGTTCGGTGGCTTTAATATTCAGGTATTTAATGAGATGCCCAATTAAGATAAACCATAGCCATTTGTGCTGATATTTATTATAGAAACCCAAGGGAGTTAAGTGACTGATTCATTAAGATTCCAATATCTAGATACTTAGAGGTTTTTTTAAAAAAAATCTTTAAAAAAGAGAAAACTTAATTCCTTTACACTGTTCTGATGGAGAACAGAGGATTAAAAAGAATAAAACAGGAAGGCTGAGTGTAGTGAAGCATTTCATGCAGTGCAAAAGAGGTGAGGCAGGGACTGTTTCACAGGCGAGGACATGCAAGACGTGTGAAAATCTTGGCCTCTGCAATTTGCATCTCCCCAGACAGAGCCAGATGACATTTCAAGTTTCACAGAAAAGTTAACAGGATCAAAACTCACATAGTTAAATCTCAGCTGGTTCGGAAATGTGCCCACAAACTTGAAAATAAGCTGGCGTCACAGGGACTCACGCTGTGCAATGAAAGCTTTGCGTAGGGTTAGCAAATGCAGCATCAGGGCAGAAATATGGTGTCTTTGCCCTTTATTCTTTTGGGGGATAACAATGAATGCTGAGCACAGAGACTGCACAATCCTGTCTGCCCAGTGCAATGTCACATAGGTTTGTAAACAACATACAAGTTGGCTGTGGCCAATATATGTTATATCTCTACCTATGTATATTCTGGATGCTCTTTCCTGCCAAAATGTGGGCAGCAGGAAAGGAAGACAGCAGAGAGCTTCCAGCTTTGCTTGTGGCCACTGTGCCTTGACTCCCTCAGCATCTGGGACATTTAAGGCATGATGTGCTGTGCAGGTGAGAATCTTGGCTCACACCTTCATAAATCAAAGCTGCTTGTCTCGATGGGTTGCTTTAGGATGTGCAAGGTAGCAGACCTCACCATGCAACTTGCATCTCTTTTGCAGTTGTCTTTTTATTCAGGTTTTTATTTCACTATTTCACATGTTGATTTTTCTTTCTTTCTTTTTTTTTTTTTTCCTTCTCCATTCTGTTGCAAAGCTGAGAACTTCTAATGGCTTTAACTTTGTTTTAGGTGAAGTGACAAATATTTGCTGTAAAATTACGTATCTGGGTTTAGAGAAAGTTACTTCAAATGCAGCAGCAGCTGAGGAAGCAAAACGATGCTGCACAACATTTGTAATGGAGGGGGACTGTGCTGATGTGCCACGTGTACCCTGCCAGGTTTGCTTCTGAATCTATGAAAACAAACACTGATTGAGGCACTTTCATAGGAAGACCAATGAGAAATGCTGACCAACTTGAGACCTCCAACCAAAGCTAAAACCCCTGCAAACTGTGAAAGTTAACTGCAAATTCTACCACACAGGTCTGTATCTCAGTATACGTTTGGCCGTGCTTTCATGTGTCTTGTGTGAGCACCACCAATTTCATGTGTGATTGTTTTTTCAAAATGTGTTGAACAGAATCCATTTACAGAGCTCATTTATTCATGATGAGTTTCATGCCAAAATGACAATAATCCGTTTTGAATTATAAAGGCTAAATGTCCCAGTACGTTTGTTACCCCATGTAGAACAGACATCAGTGAGATCATTCCACTGAGTTCCTTCCCTCCCAGACATTGTTTTCTTCATTCCTAACACAGTAAATCATCGGTTGTGATCTTAAACCACTTCCTGGGCTTAGAGTTATAATCTTTCATTGACTGAAGCACTCTAACAGTTCTTAGGACAGTAATAAATACGTGCTTTCTGGATTAGCTCTAATTTATTGCAGAAAGTATAAACCCCAGGTCACCAACAAAACCTCAACTCTGTGTGCAGTTATTGGTGGTTTTTATGTTAATACTCCAAAATATTAATGTGGGCAGTCTATGGCTGTGGGGACAGAAATGACTTCTGTTCAATTACAAGTAAAAATATATTCAAAAAATGTACAATAAAATACAATTAAGTTATTACTATATAAATATAATTCAAAGTCCAGCTGTGTGTATTTGGACTGTTATGCTGCCAGTGCCCATAGCTGTTTCCTCCATAAATGGCTACTCAGAACGATGCAATCCAGCTCACTTCCTCACACTTATATTGGCATTTTATCTTAAATAATCTAAATGCTTGAATACTGTAATTCTAGATTAAATAATCAGATTAAAATAATCTAAAATTAACTATTTATACCTTTTCTATTTATTCCAAAAAGACTAAAAAAGAACCCCAAAACTAATTATGGAAAAAGCAAGAGGTCCTTCTCAGCACATATGTGCCATGTTTCCCACCTTCCCGCTCTCCACTGTTAAGCAAAAGCAGTGTCAGTAAAATTTATCATTATGTATATTTTATAAAGTTTGATTAGAAGAGTAAGAAAGGCTCAGGAAGTTATTTACAACTGTATATGTGTTACACGCATGGTACTGCTATTTCAGGCTTTTTGATTTCTTTTTCAGCAACAGCTCCATCAGTTCATTCAAAGTCATTTCCATCTGCAGAGGCCAAATTGCGAAGTTCCCCAAAACCCTCTATTTGTCTGTGTGTGTGTGCATGCACACACAACTCCAAAACTGTAGCATTGACCCAGCACCTCTACAGTCTGCAAACAATAAAGTTTCTAGAGGTCCCTAAGCAAGGTCAGATCTCTCCAGGTGGCAATGTTTTATCAGACCAATTGTCCAGGTGCTTCTGGAGAATGAAGAAGAATACCAATAGAAAAACTGCCCCAGAGGTGTTTTTTCCATGTGTATTTTTTTCCAAGTGTATTTTTTTCCAGTTCTCTTCATTCCTTTCAGCTGTCTCATACACACACATCATGCAGCTTCACCTGCAAAGTACTCCTGATGTGGATGCTGTGGCTGCTGCAGGAGGTCTCCTGAGACTGTGCTCTCCTGCTGCTGGCAAGAGTGAGTGATGTGGCATTATTTTTCCATCTTCTGGAAAATAATTTTATCTCTGGGCAGAGGCACAGATCTGAGTTCTGTCTTCCCAGGGCATTTCAGAAGGCATCAAACAATGTTAAACCTCAGGGCTGTTTAAGCAAATACCAGAGAAATAATTGCTGGCAATTCCCTGACAGCTTGCGGCAAGCTTCCCATGAAGTTCTGCAGCAAAACAAACATCTGATGCACAGAACACATGACACAAACACTGTACTTATGATGCCATTTTTTCATTCTTCTTTGCTCTTACTTACACTTAAATGTATTGAATAAATGGATTTAAGTAAGGTTACCAGAACAATGCATGCATGTCTCATCTTATTTACTTATTTATTTTAGCATGGCAGGTGGGGTTGCCTGCTCCTGCCAGGAACCTGGGAAAAAAATGTCTCAGCCTTTTCCAAACCTTATCAACAAACAGTCTGAGATGTTTCCAGCTGGGGACATGCCTGTGGATTGGAAAAGTCTGCTGATCATGAGACTAAAGTCAAGAAGAGAATGAGGGCTGAGATTGCCATCAGCTGGAAAAATGCATTATGTTGCACAGGAAAATGTGATAATAAATCTAATAATAAAATATTTTCAAGAGCACCTGACATGCAGGATTTGTCTCCCAAAATCCTCCTGCCCATGGCCAGGAGAGCAGATGGGCTCTGGACTCTGGGCACACCGCTTGCTTGCTCCAGTTGTGGTAGCATGGAAATGAGCTTTGCAATAAATTCTGCTCCATCTGGGACTTCAAGTGTCACTCATTGAGTGCTCTGATCCTTGTGCTTGCCTGAGCTCTGTCTAGTGGGGATACAGTTGTTTAAGAAAAACTGGCTGTATACACCTGTGCAATAATATTTACTTGCAAATGCCACTAACAACTTGTTTTGTATGCAAGAAATGTCAACAGCCTTGTCAAGTCGCTATTGCACAACTCAGGAATAAAATCTTCAGCCAAATGAAATATGAAAACCCAGTAGAAAACAGCATCATGTTTCTTTGAAACCCACAAAAGAGTTTGCATTATCCTTCTTATCAGGAGGATCCAAAATAGTCCTGGTGATGAATTTTGGTCCACGAAGATTCCACATTCACACCCCAGTGTTCAATCAGAAGCAGCCCAGAGCAAGTGGGAGCTCTGGCAGGATGGGGAGTCCCCAGGTGCTGTGTTACACACAACAATATATGGAAACATCTATTTTCTGCATAAAGAGATGCTTATAGAGATAAAAAAATGCAACTATGATACTGTTCACTGTCACAAAGAACATAAGAAGCACAGGAACAGATGCAAAGTTGTACTCTTAGCACTGCAGCTACTGTAGAGGAGGTCTTATTAAAAAAAAAAGGAAAGAAAAAAAAGATAATCTGAAACTGAGAATCAAAATGTGTAGAAACACATCAGTTTGAGAGACAAGAGCTGTGGCAGCCCAGAGAAGGGACATCCGCCATTATGATTTTAGCAGATGCCAAGCTGTTTCACATAGCTGCAATTAAACAGGAGCCCTTAAAAGGCACGCCAGGTTTGAAGGCCTCTCCAGAACACCTCTGCTCTGTTTTGCTGCAAGGGTAGGATTTTCCCTTCCAAAACTTTTTGAAACACAGGTGGTACCTCAGGTTGTTTCTGGACTGCCAGTGGCCTTGGATGGATGTGGTCCCCTCCACAGCACCACACCAGGGCAAGAATGCAGCTGCACGCTCTGGACTCTGGCACACACCCACCACTGTCTGGGCTTTGCACTTCCAGCCCCTTCCCTCACTTTTTCAGTGCAAATTGAGTACTAGGGGCTTTGTGTACAACAGCAACATTTACTATTTAATCTTCACATGGGTTTTTTCTTCCTACCACACCTTGTAGAACAGCAGGGAGGTTGTACTGCTGCTGCCACTCTTGAGTTATATTTCTGTGCAGGAAAAGGGGACAAAATGTACTGATGGGATGGTAAATTGCCTTTTTGTGTTTGAACTACTGGTGTTGTCCTCAATTCTGACTTATCATTTATAGCATGCTTATCTTTTTTTTTTTTTTTCCCAGACTGACCATGCTTTTTAAGTTTCATATCACAAGTACTCCCTGGACCACAAGTTTGTGGAGCCTGGTGTTTTGTGAGACATCACTGTCTTCCTTCCCCTTGGGCTTAGCCCGTGCAGGTGGAAGACTGAGCCATCAGGTGCTTACAACAAGGACACATACATCCTTCCTCTTCTCCACCAATTTTAGGGTTCCCTGCATCACATTCTAGTTTGGAAATCACATTGAAGGAACCTCCAACACTGCACAGGCAACTATAATGTGAAACCACTGGTGAAACTCCTCTGTAGACAGTTTCCTCTGCAAAGGACATCAGTTGTAGAGCACTGGAGCCCATGTATCTTCTAGCACATGGTACATGGAGCAAGTTGATGCTATTGAAGCCCTGGTGATGTAACCCATGACTCAAGTGAAATGTGTTTTTGGTTAATCAATCAGGGTATGACTGAAAGGAAGCATTGCTCATTGATTTCTCCAGGGGGACGCTGGCAACTTTAAACCTCTTCTTTGTTCTTTTTGAAGTGTCAGACAACATTTTTGGCCAGTCCCAAGGTGTAACCAGGGTAGGAAAAGTTTTACCAAATGTTCCCTTTTTTTCTTGTAGCTTGGCTCCAAAACTCCCAGCTACCAACTGATTTCTACAGCACAATGGTTTGTTGCTTTCACACCACATTGGATGGACGAAGTATGAAAGTATCATTGTTGCTATAACAGCTCAACTTTATCAGCTGCCTGAGGAAAGACAAAGGGGCTGTCTCAGGGTTTAAGAAATACATATATTTCCTTTCATTATGAATTGTATCAGAGTTCACCAGGAGCCTTTACGATGCAGAAAGTCTCTTCTGTACTTCTTTCATGCTGAAAAGAAAAGCTGAAACTTCACAGCTGCCTTGCTGGGAGGGTGTGAACAAGCATGGGATGTGTCCCACCAACCCTCAAACTGAGAGAAACAGAGAGATGGTTTTGTTACTGGTTTTTTCCCCATCACCAGCACAACCTTGTATTCGACCAGGCTAGCTCAGATGGAGGCAGGCACTATTTGTGTTTTCATGTTACCTTTCTTTTTTCCCAAAAAAAGTATTTTTTTTTTATTATTATTCCATCTCTCACACCTGAAAAAGTACTCAGAATGGGATTTGGATATGTACTTCTAAAACTCCCCAGCAGCCAGATCTCATCTTGGCACATGAAACGAGGGAGAGGTGTTGTCACACTCAGCAAAGCAAAAACAATTCCATCCATGCAGAGCTGGTGCCAGCTTTCAATTGCAGTTTACAATGTCCAGCATCCCAATCTCTCTTAGCCACAGCACAACAGAAACGTGTATTATAATCTCCTTCTCAGAATAAAAATATCCTGTGTTATAATCTGCTCATGCTTACTCTTCATCACTAGATTTAGAAAGCAAAATGAAGCAAACACATTTTAAACAAATAAACAAATAAAAAAAATGATTCACCCAGTAACCCTGGTTTAATCTGGAAGATTACTATTCCAGGATCTGAAACAGAATTAAGGCAAAACAGAGGAACCTTTAGACAGGAGGCCTTTAGAAGGTCATCTCTCAGTAGCAGGACAGCAGATTGCGATGCAGCTGCCATTCCCATTGGTTTGTACTGGTTTTTTATAATCACATTCTGAGCACCAGGTGAAACAAAAACAGAAGCAAAGGTTATTTAAAAAAAAACCCAAACAAGAAAGCAGGTGCACAAAACAAACTGTCAGCAGGGATAGCTGCTTTGGGACAACCATCCTCAGCAGTGGAAACTTGCACCATCTTCAGACATTTGCTCTATTGTGTGCTTGGTTCCAGACTAAGAGCTGAAGCCACTCTTCTCAATATTTAAGTTTCTTATTGATATTTCAAATGCTCCTTAAAGAACAGGTGATGAAGTTTAACCCTGACCTACCTTTATTTGTTTTGTGATCCTAATATCTTAGAGAAGAAAAGAAAGAAAAAAGCCAGGCATGCACATTTGCATGTGCAATTATGCCCCCTTAATTTTCTGCTGTAATTATGATGAGAGCACATTAAAATCATGTAATTGCATGCGTAATGGATAATTAGGCATGTGTGTGGGTACAATCTGATAGTTTACTCATTTAACTGTGGTACTGGTGTAAATATTTTACACAAACGTTTTCATAGGCTTAACTAGTTTTGCTAGTGCAAGTGTCCTTGGTGTCCTACATGACACTGCTGTACAGACAGCAGCTATTGCATATATATATATTCCTTCACAAGGATGTGAAGTGCTACATTTTTGCCATGCAAAAGCCTGCCTCTGTGGAAGGAAGGACAATCTTTTCCTGGAAACAGTGCAGCTAAAGTGAATGATGGTGGATCTGTTCACTCAGATGTGGGTTGTGCAGGGCAATCTCTGGCCATTGCCATTGAATTGCACTTATGCTAGCAAATACCAATATCAAAAGGTCATTTACCAGCAGGAAAAATCATCTGTAGAGCCTGTTTCTCCTGTTTATTCATTCTGGAGGATAATCGAGTCCACATTATCTGTTGTTTATCTGCAATTAAGCCAAAGAAGGGTTTTCTTCATTCATGTTAGTGTTCCACCCATTTTTCAAAGTGTCACCTTAATCTTCTGTAATTATTGAGTACTTCACAGATCAAGTCAGTTTTGAAACCCATTAAAAGCCAATTAATGCAAAACTTGAGAGTTCTTCTCTTGCTGTGGGACTGCCTCAAGCCCTATCTTTTCTTGCATGTGAACTGTTTTTGCCTTTGACTTCATGTACTGCAAGGATCACTTGTTTATTGAATGGCTCGTCAGCTCCCGCTGCATAGCTGTGATACTAATTGGTTGCTTGAATTTCATGAGCTTTCTAAGCAAAGATGTGGGATGTTCTAGTTCAGCCAAGTTTGATAAACTTTCAACTTAGTTCACATCTACCTGCTTCTATCTCTGTCATTCACACTGCTGAGCAAGGTCTCCAGTGGCCATAATGCTCCTACTTGCATCACTCTCTTTGCTCACAGAGAACTGTCATCCCAGTAAAATTCACCTTCCCAGATCAATTCCATCACGGCTGGGTAGCATCTATTTATCCAGAGGCCCCAGATACTCCTTCTCACAGCATTAAGCGAAGCAAGTGCAGAGCTTACTGACCCACCCATCTCTTTGGTGTTCACGATTTGAGAGCAGGCTCCTCTCCGCAATTGCTTTCCCTACCTCTCTAACCTGCCCAGGAGCAGCAAGATCACCTTATCCCCTCTCCAGCTCTCTGTCCAATCTTCACTCCTTTTTTGGCCACCATCTTGAAACACAAAAATTCAGATGTCCCTTCCTTTCCAGGAAGTTTTGCCTTTGTTCTGACCAAAACTCTGAGGCCCACAGACAACTTGTTTGCAGAAGACCACAATCAGCAGGGTTCAAGAAAAACCACTTGGTGCCCCCAGCACTTGAGACCAGCCCCTCCAATTCGTGCTCCGCAGCTGAAGGGGAATTTTGAAGGGAAACTTGGCTTATCGCCTGTTCAGTCTGACTCTACTAGGAGAAAGGTGCAGATGGCTTTTCTTTGCAATGAATTTAAAACGACCTCTGATCCACTTGGTAGACATTACAGGGAACTTCACTGCCAGACTGAGCAACAGTCTTAGCTGTGACTGAACTGTCTTTACTCATCACAAAAAGGCAATAAATGGCTTGGGGAAGTCTTAGTCCCTTTGGCAGCTACATTGAGGGCAAAGCCAATTAGCCCTTTAAGAATGACTTAAACAGTCTGAACCTGCTCATTAGCTTTGTCATTGTCATGAGCAGAGCAGGTCACAGTGCTATTGTTAGGGTAGGCTGACCCCTCACTCGTTACCCCTTGAGCTCCCTTGAACTGGATGAGCTGGTTATTGCACACCGAGACATTGCACAATAGCTTGTACCAATTCTCTAATCAAACTTTGAATAGTGCAAAGATTTCAAGGGAAATAAAATGTATGAACCCAAACAGAAGACATAATGAAAAGAGAGAATTATGAAGGTTGTAAAAAGAGCTGTTTAATCACTTGGTATTGCTGTGGTTTTTGTAATGGCATCTATAGCAAATAATTATGTCATTGCACTTCTCATCATCACTTTAAATAACTTACTTTATAGAACAATGAGATTAATTAATCCCATTAGTTCATATTTGCTAGAACACCCTAGTGAATTTTCATCTAGGATTTATGTCTTCCTCAGCCTAAGCACCAGTGAAAAGACTGGAAATATAGGAAATTTCCTTGGCAGGCACTTGGTGCTCCCTCTTGCCTGTAGATGGTTTTTTCTGTGAAAAGAGACAGCTCTGCTATTGTAAAGGGGGTTTCAGTCTCTGTGTTCATGTCCCAGGGTCTCATGGACCCTTGGACTACCCTCATAGTGAATGGGACCAATTTGTGTCAGGAGAGATTCAGTAGCAGTGAGAAACCATGAGAAACCTGTGAGAGAGAACCATCAGGTCCATGAGGCAGAAGAAGAAAGGACAGAAAAGAACAGAGAGGAGCACAGAAGGACCATGAGGAGTTCCTCTACCCTCCAAAAATATGTGGTACCATGTTACTGCTGGAAGCCTAACAGTGGCAGCCTGCGATGATGCCATCTCCGAGATGAGATTACTGAAACAGGTTGGCATCTCTGACATCTGCCAGCATCCTTACCTGAGGGGAGTCTGATCTTGCATGTGACAGTGCATATCCTTCTGCAGTGGGAGGTTGCAGCCCAGTCACTGCATCTTATCGCACTTCCCCACGCCTGCCAGGGTTGTGTCTCTGGTAGGGGATGTGCCAGGTAGGGGATGTGCTTTCATGGCATCTGGATCCAGATTGAATGACTCACAAAACTGCAGCAAAAACAGGAATGAAGGCCCTCAGGGATGAAATGGGCAGATGGGAAAAAGTGGCAGGAAAAACTCAGAACATCTGGCTGCGGCTTTGGGAGGTTTGTTACCTTTAAGAGAGACACATCTTGAACAGTTTTCCATAGGACTCATCAGCTCACTTTCAGCTAATGCACAAATTGGTGCCTGGGTCCTGGCAGTTTACATTTATCTTGTGACGCTTCCTTGTGCTGGAGAGAGCCGCATCGCAGAGGTTTCACGTATTGGGGCAGCATCTAAAGGGCAGACGTTATTGCACATAAATATTCCAAAGGAATCTATATTTACACAATGGAGGAAGAAGAAAACACAGCCTCCTTGCAGAAACTTGCTGGAGTTAGCACACTTGTTTAAACAAAGCTTCTTTTACCAGTACTGAATTAAAGCACTTCTTTAGCAGCCTCAGCAAAGGGGTTTCTTTCCTTATGCTCTGTGACTGGTTTTAGATTGTGTTTAACATTTGCATTTTCTTGTTTCACTTCATTCCTTTGAATGACCCCAGCCCATGGAGGGGAACACTGCTGTCATCCAGTGAAGGAGAAAAGTGAGATGCTTTCAGGGGAAATATCTAGACCTCCCAGGTTGGATTATCACTTTACCTGGGATCAGACTTTGTCAATTTGTCAAGAGCTAGGAACTTAACAATAGTGAATTGATCCCTCAGAGGATTAGTTTTATCCCACTGTGATAATCAATATAATAAGCACTTATTAACTTTCTATTCAAGCTGATGCCTCTCTCCAGAAGAGCACAGAAATCTCAAATAGCAAAGGAGCCTGCTGATCTCCAGCACCAGTAGCAGGCCCTGGGAGAGGAGAAGGACAGCAGGACAAGGAAGGAAGCTCACTGGCAGCACACAGAAGGACTTATTCTCTTCAACAACCCTGACCTGCCCCCCAAAAGGTTTTATTTCAGGAGGTAGGGGGGAATTCACACATATACACGCTCCTCTCACCCTCCAAAAATTAAAAAAAAAAAAACAAACCAAAACCAAACCAAAACCGAAGTAAGTAGAAAGGACATATTTCTAGGAGAAACATCACTTAAAAAAAATGCTGCCTTTGTTAGTATCGACAATACTGTCTTGGATCAGGTCAATTTGTTTTGTGTCACATCAAAGTTACTGAACAGTGCTCACTGGTCAGCTGCTGAGGTCCTTATTGCTAAAAAGCTTCACTCATTTCATTCAATTTCCTCCTGTTTAGATTTTTCCAGGGCTTTAGTCCTGCAGCTGTAAATAAGCTTTCCACCAAAATCCTTACCCAAACAGGCACTGAAAGGATGGCAAGGAAGATTTCTTTTCTTATTCTTGGAACTCAGCAATATCAACCCAAATTCTTGGACTACACCTTGGGGTTTGGGTTGCAGCAGATTTGTAATGAGGTTCGGATACATAGGATCAGAAAACGTATCTTCCTTCTTTCCCTGTCAGCTTCACATGATCAGCTATTCAAAGAAAAGCTATGCATGTTAGTTTTTGTGATGCAAAAGGATAAAGTCCTGGAGTATGAAATTGGAAATGCAGTTACACTGAGAAAAGGTAAAAATGAGTGAATGCAAACTTAAACTATTCCTGACATCAACCTAGCTTTTAAAAGTCACTCAGTGTCCTCTTGGGGTATTCTCTTTATCACCATATGCTAACGGACAGTTTAGAAATAGGCCTCATCACAGAAGTTGCCTTTCAAAAGAGTCCTAGTTTTCAGGTCCTCCGGTCCCATAGTTTACACCAGAAGGATGGATACAGGTTTTCAGAGCAGCACGTGGGACCCAGTACTCATTCCAGTGAGCTAATTAATTTAATCAAAGCTCTCACCTTCTTTTCACCTTACTTACTAATTTCAGTGCAACATATTGCTTCTTTCAGAGACTTGTGAGAATATAAATAAAACATTGCTTTAGACTGTTTACGCCTGTCTTGCCTTTTGAAATGCACCAGCCCAGTGATATGTTGATTTTTCTCACTAGACTCATTCCTCATCTGGAGAGTTAATTGAATTGCTGTTTTATCTGATTTCATCCTTCCCAGAAAGCATGCCTTGCATGTCTACAATTTTCATGGCTTCATTACAACTTACATGTTTATGAGCGTGGAAAGTATTAGCAACTTTTTTTATACCCATGCTATACAGGCTGTGAAGAGGAATTTACATTCCCTATTGCAGAGCAATGACACTGATGACTGCCAGCACCCAAAGTGTCTCCCTTCCTTATTGTCCCAATTGCTTGTTGCATGTTAAATAGGCTGGGAAACTCTACAGATAGCTCCTGTATAACATTATCTGCTTTTAGAGTACCAAGCCCAGAATCATCTCAGGGTATCAGTGTAAAGTCAATAATAAATGCCATTAAAATCCAATCTGGTCTCAGACCAGGACCCTCATGGCTCTGTCGAGGCAGGAATGCCCTTTCCCTGTACATTATTTAAAGCAACACTTATGCTTGGTACAGCTGTGTCTATGGACCAAAAATGTACTGCTGTGTGCAGGACCAAGCCATTGCAGATGGGTACCAAGAAGTGGGTTTTGTAGAGCTCCAGGGTTCTGCTGGCTCTGTGTACATGAAATATCCATCATGACAGAGGGAAGTGCTGTAAGGGGGGGTTCAGTTCAGTTCAGCAAAGCTGAAGGAAGTTGAAAAGGTTCTTAACTTAGGAGCTAGGAGATGAAAAATGGAAGGAAAACGTTTAGGTTTAATGTATGGGAAGGATTTCTCGAGCCAGTCAAATAGACCACCTTTCAGAAGAAAGGCAGTAGAGATCATGTTATTTGGGATGCTCTGAGTCATGGTGTCCTGAACTTATAAACATTTTCTGTGCAAATTATTTAATGCATCTAAACTGTCCCTTTGTAAACTGAAAGGGATTAATAGTATTCCCATATGCAAGAGTGGCTGTGGAAAAACAGATCTTAGTACTGTTGACATGATCCAGGAAATTAGGATGGAGTGTGGTGGGTTGACGCTGGCTGGATAGCTGGTGCCCACCAAGCTATTCTATCACTCCCCTCCTCAGCAGGATGGGGAGGCAGGAGAAAATAAGATGGAAAAACTCATGGGTTGAGATAAAGGCAGTTTAATAAGGCAGACCCAATCCATGGAGATAGATAGGGCATACTTTAAAAAGATGAAGAGAGACAAGGGAGGGGGTGATGCACTCTGCCCAGCCTGATTAGAACACATTGCTGAATCCAAGTACTGCTGGGCTCTGGAAGGGACTGAAGGGTGCTGACAGAGCAACCTGAAAATCTTTCTAACTTTCTTCTTTGCCTCTAATTAGACTAATTCTCACAGAGGGTAAGCGGAAGCATGTCAGAAAGAGACTATTTCAGCTGATTTCCAGGACAAAGGTTTGCTCAGCTGCCATACTGTTGTACCCCAACGAGGTACAGTGAATTAAACCCACCACAATCAGTCCGAAATACTTCACCTGGAAAAGACGTATAAGTTGTCATTGTGAACAACAGTGTGAACAACAGTGTTACATTCTTTAGTGTTGGGCTCAAGATCTTTTTCAGGTGTCCCGGCAAAAAAAAAAAGTGCTATAGAACAAATTATATTGGAGCCCAGCTCCAATTTAATTGGAGCCCAGCCCTCATTTGCCAGGGTTTGGTACACTTCCTTGCCTTTAGCTTATGTCCTCTGTCCATGTGTTGGTGGCTCTTTGTCACTGGAGTGCACCAATCTGGTCTTCCTGTTAACAAACACCACCATGGCTCCAGCTGAGAGCCCACCTCCCTAAGCGGAAAATGAAGGCAAATACCCCATGGCACCTGGACAAGATTTCTGGTAGAAAAAACATGTCACACCTTGGAAAACCTGCTCACATGATGTGTTAGCTGCAGCTATATAGCCACATTGGCAGGGGTTATCAGTATGATGCAGAGGGAATTACATGGCCCCTAACATTGTCTCACTGTGTGTGGCTGAGTAATTCATTGGTGTTCATTACTGGTCCTCTCCCCATCTTCTCTCTTCCACCAGCCTCAGTTTCTTAATGAGGTTACACTGATTCAGCCCTTTACTCCATGCACATCACAGAGGGCACTCCAAGTACTCAGAGGCCCTGAACCAAAGCTGTACCTTTCACAAGATAAATTTACATTTGATGCTCATTTGATGAAAGTGGCACAATACAGAGGCAGGTTCTAATCCTAATTATTCTATATGTTCACAGCCATTACTCAGAGGGAAACAGTTTATTACAAAGTCAGCATCGTCCTTGTGTTTGTATGGTTGTGGGACCTGGGGAGCTGTGGGGCAGCCAAGCACCACTGCTCAGCAGAAGCAGCTGCTCTGTCCCTCTGAATCTGAAAGAAGAGCTGAGACTGAGGTGTTTAGCCCTGTCCTGGAAGGCTGATCCACCACGTCATCTTGTAGCTCTCTTTCCATCTTTAATGTCCATGGGTCTTCAAAGGTTGAGATTTCTCCCGGCACTCAACAGAAGAAGAATGCATGCTCCTCAACGGAATGTATGTGTTTTGCCTTTGCTACAAAACAGCTTTCTCTGCTATATAATGGAAACAGAGATGACTTTGTAATAGGACCATGGAAACGTTATTCATAAAAAGAGGTCTCAGTTAATACCTACGCCCAGTGCACAACCAATGGGTGGTGCTAAGATCTGCAATC
This sequence comes from Coracopsis vasa, assembly GCA_026283785.1. Lineage (NCBI taxonomy): Eukaryota > Metazoa > Chordata > Aves > Psittaciformes > Psittacidae > Coracopsis > Coracopsis vasa. The sequence goes on from JANHGB010144510.1 coordinate 96,728, forward strand.
ACCGTATTTTCTCCTAGGCCAGACACTGATCTGTTATAGTCAGTAAGCAATACAAAAATAATATAAGCTGTTTGAAGATCCACCCCCCATATGTATCTTTTCAAACCAGAGTAAGCCCTTGCACAGCAGCCTCCCAACCCAATCTCTCTTGGCTCCTAGACTAGCGCAGCACACCATCATGTTGAGGGAGTGCCTTTCACCTTCCCAGGTTGGCACAAGTGGCTCTCAGGGTGAGAAGGATATGTGCCCCAAGTGCAACAACTTCACAGAAAACCCGCTGCAGAATGACCTGGTATCAAAATTACTTGCTCTGATCAGATAGTCTTGCCTATTGCCTACATCAAATGTACCTTTTACCATGCGCTTACACTACTCAAATCCTAATCTATGGCTCAGTAGTATAATGTTTTTAAGTGACAACACTAAGAGCCAAGTAAAAATGTTAAAACCTTAAAATTTACCATGGTCCTAGGAAACTGCTCCAATGGCTGATGCCCTCTCTAAAGAAGAGCAACATCTGTGCCATGTCTCTAGTCTGAGCTTTTTTGTCAAGCTTCATCATCCAGCCATTGGTGGCTTTTTCCCTCTACCTGTTTTTGCTGAATATAGGGCAACATTCATAATATCTTTCTGCATACAGATCTCTGGACTGTGTTCAAGACAACTCTTAACCTTTCCTTTGTTAAGAGGAACAGACTTGGCCACTCTGAACTCTCTCTGCAAGGCTAGCTGCAATGAAGCATTAGGACCTGATTATTTTGAGAGTTTCTGTAAATAAGTGTCTCCTTTGGGATTAAGGAATGGGCACGAGGCAAAGCGACACCTTTCCAGCTCAGCCCTAATTTCTGCAGCGAGTGATTAGGCATACCGCCAGCATTTAAAGCACCGTCTGTTTAAGGAAAATAACATTAATGGAGGAGGTGTTCACCACAGGAATGACATGATTGCTTGACTGCTGTTAATGAGCTCTGAGGAACAAACTGCAGTCAGACACTGGATGAAAATGTTGCTGCTCCCTGAAGCCAACACAGGTAGCTCTTTGATCACGTTTAAACAGCTCATGGAGAGTCTTCTCTCTTTAGCATGAAAAGCACTAGAGCTGGAAAGCTTTAGGATGTTGCCAGAAGGCCATGGGCTTCAGTCCTACCTGAAGCACATCAAAGACAATCAATGTCTTTAATTGACTTCAGACTCTCAGTCACAGAACACACAACATAGCAGCATATCATAGAATCATAGAATGGTTTTGATTGGAAGGGACCTTAAAGCTCATCCAGTTCCAACCCCCTGCCATGGGCAGGGAGACCTTCCATTAAACCAGGTTGCTCCAAGCCCTGTCCAACCTGGCCTTGAACACTGCCAGGGATGGGGCAGCCACAACATCTCTGGGCAAACTGTACCAGTGCCTCACCACCCTCACAGTAAAGAATTTCTTCCTAATACCTAGTCTGAATATACCTTCTTCTAGTTTAAAGCCATTATCCCTTGTTCTATCCTTACAGGTTCTTGTAAAAAATCCCTCTTCAGCTTTCTTGTAGGCCCCATTTTCCAACATACCTGTCTGTAGAACAGACTGTGACCCAGGTATGGTTTTCCCATATTGGGATAAGGCTAAAACCATTGAATGAGCAGGGGGACCATCCCTCTGCCCACTGCTCCTAATAAGGAATGGATGGATCCGCCATCTGTGAAGAAAGTCTAGGTTTTACCCCAGAATTTTGAAAGATGCAGGATTTGGGCTAAAGCAAACACCTCACTAGATAAATGAGAAGACATGAGAAAAACTAATAGTTCTGACAGTTTGCAATTCCAGAGTTCATCTTATAAAACATCTTAGTACAAGGTTTTATGCGGAAGACAAACAATTTCAAAGGAACATTTTCTATTACTATTACTTAATCTGAAATCAATACATTGCTTACATGAAACAGAAATGTAGCCATGAGAGCGGTCCCTTACTGCCATCACCAGCCATTGACAGCGAGGCTGGGGAAGGTGGCAGACCTACGAGGACAGAGTTAGCACTGTCCTGGTCTTCCGAGACCAGACCATGCAGCTGCATTGCAAGATATCCCTGCTGTGGAGAACTTAAAACCACCAGCAGAAGTAACATAAATACATTGGATCGATTTCCTTGAACTAGAATAAATCTTTGAAGTCAGCAAAGCCACAGTGATTTACTTCCTGTGAGGAAACGGCCAATAAAGATGATGTTTAATCACTGTCTTGCTTCTTCTGCATGACACATGAATCATTCTCTGTTGCCCTCATGCTGTGACCAACAGCTGGGGCTTGTCCACAATCCCTTGCAGGAGCACAGACATGAGAAAAAGGAATGTCAGTGTTGCCTGCATTGCTGCTGAGCTCCTCCACAGGACTTCCCTTGGGATGGGTCTCATTTTACACTGTCACTTGGCTTTAGCCTCCCATCCCTAATCATTGTTTTCCCTTTTCTGCTGTGTTAAACACTTTCTAACCCAAAGCCAGGAACCCTAGGGCCAGAGAGAATGGAAGGGAAAGGAAGACAAAAGGAAAGGAAAGTAAGAGGAAGGGAAAAGGAAGAGAAAGGAAAGCAAAGGAAAAGGATGGGAAGGGGAGGGGAGGGCCAGAGGGAAGAGCCAGAGGGAAGGAAAAGGGAGGGGAGGGAACGGGAGGGAAGGGAAAAGCCAGAGGGAAGGGAAGGGAAGGGAAGGGAAGGGAAGGGAAGGGAAGGGAAGGGAAGGGAAGGGAAGGGAAGGGAAGGGA